>ML838841.1:0-17491 GCA_009831015.1 Picea engelmannii
TTTCCCTGGAGCATCATTTCCAAAGGTTACGTTTCCTGATTTTCTTTCACTTAGAGATAGAAACTTGCCTTTGTCTCCCGTCATGTGTTTGGAGCATCCACTGTCTATATACCAAGGGTTCATTTTTCTTTGAGCGGACAATAATAATCCACACTTGTCACTTTCCTTCTTCTTCCAAAACTTGACATTTTCAGTAGGGGATTTCGAATCTGGTTCATAGTTCCTTAACCAACAGTCAATAGATTTATGTCCAAAGTTATGACAGGTGTAACATTCAATCTCATTATTCAATAGGTCAAACTTATTGTTGCAGTGTTGTCTACTTATTGACTGTTGATTATTTCTTGGCCTCCTTAGTTGTATGTGTCTAGACTTAATTTGGCAATTTGAAGTCTGTGAAGGATTGTTACTTGACTGTATCATTCTTTGTTGTGGGAAGTATTTATTCCTTTGAAATCTTAATTTCTCATGTCTAAGTCTTAAGGAACAATTTACAGCTTTGTGACCAAAGTTAGAACAGTAGAAACAATAGCCATGGAAAAATTCTTTGTACCTGGGAAATGGTTGTCTTCTTTGTGCAAATCGATTTCTTCCAGGCTGATGACGTCTTTCAGCAGTGAGTGCATTACTTCTTTGTTCTACAGATTCAGTTCTGGCATCTATTTCCTTACTCGTCCTGGAAATTTGATTGTCTTCCTTTGTTCCTACAGGTTCATTGTTGTTATTGGTTGTACATTTGAAAAACTTGATGGGTTCTTCGTTTCTTGGCTTGCCACTACTTGATCCCTCTTCATAACCCAAACCAGTTTTCAACTTTGGATTCCTTTGTTGATTCAGGATGGTGGCTAATCCTTATGAGGTTTTGATACTTGACAGATTCTGATTATACAAGGCTTGAAACTTCTCCATCTCTTTCCTAGTTTTCACTACTTCTTCTTCTAATGCTTCACATATTGCCTTCTTTTCAGATAACTGTCGTTTCAGAATGTCTTCGATTTTCTATACCTCTTCTAATTCTTCTTTTAGTAGGACAAGGTCTTCATCATGTGTTTTAGTGTATTTCTCGAACTGTATCAACAATTGTCTTTTCTTTCTGTTCTTGATTCTTAGTATGTCAATCTCTTCCAGTGCACTGATCAGTTCTCCTTCCATGTCAACCACAACTTCTTCTTCATTAACATCACTCCCTATGCTATTATTATCATAATCCTATTTGGCCATAAGTATGAATTCATTTAGTTTATCTTCAATAGAGGAGTCATTTTCATCATCATCTGAAGGATCATCATCATTGTTTACGCATAGACTTTTCTTCTTAAAGTTTTTCTCTTTAAAGAAATTTCTATGTTTGTACTTCTCCTCATCATAATATGCTTGATCCTTTCCTTTGTGGGGACATTTATTTTCAAAATGACCTATCCTACCACAGTTGAAACATTTGAAAGGAATTTTACCTTTGTATTTGCCTAATCCCTTCTTCAGTCTCTTCACAAATTTTGCTTCAATTTCATCGGGCTCAGAATCCTCATTCTTGTCTACTTTAAATGATGTTTCTCTAGAGGTGGGTTTATATTTAACTATTCTCATTTCATATGCAGTCAATGTTCCTAGAAGTTGATCAAACTCCAAGGTTTTTAGATCATTAAGTTCTTCTATAGAAGAGACCTTCGGGCTGAACCTATCTGGGAGAGATCTCAAGATTTTCTGAACTAAAGAAGGTTCCTCAATTGTTTCACCAAGTGCCTTCATTGCATTTACCATTTCTTCTACTCTCAGAAATTATTTTCCAACAACTTCATCTTCCTTCATCTTCAGCTGTTCAAAATGTATTATGTAGGTTTGAAGCTTGGCATCCTTTACCTTTTCATTACCTTCATAAATAAAAATCAGTTTGTCCCACATTTCTTTGGCAGTTCCTAGATGCATAACTTTTACGAATTCTGCTTCTTCAAGCCCACTCAAGATAGAATTCATAGCCTTAGCGTTGAAGCTAAATTCTATTTTTTCATCCTTATTGGCTAGTACAACTGGCTTCACATAACCAGTATCTACCACATCCCAAACATCTGCACCTAAAGCCATTATGTAGGTTCTCATTCTAACTTTCCAGAAGGAAAATTTTGTTCCATTGAATAGAGGGGCCTTATTGGTTGAATTTCCTTCATGGCTTGACATGTTTCATCCCTAGGATCTAACTTTAGATAAAAGGGGCCGGCTCTGATACCAATTGTTGAACAACTGAGAGGGGGGGTGAATCAGTTGTTCCCGTGCTTAAACAATTATGCTTCTTTTAAATTCTTTACAAGGAACTCAATGATGATCACAATAATGTAGAGAAATAAGCAATGGCATATTCAACATCATTCACATATATGAGATACACAGAGACAAATATTTCCCGAGGAAACTCATAAAGGGTAAAAACCTCTTCTTATTTATATGATAAGTATTATTTACATTCTTTACATTATCATACATATGAGCACCAACTCATAGTGAGGATACAACCTCTGTTTTTTCAAGCTGCAACTTGCTAAGAGCACCAACTCTCTGTTTTCTCTAGCACCCACTAGAAGGAAGCACCAACTCCCTATTTTCTCTATCACCAACTAGAAGGAAGCACCAACTCCCTGGTTTCTCTAGCACCAACTAGAAGGAAGCTACAACTCTTTGTGTTCAAGAACCCACTTGAAACTCTAAGGACACCAGTCCTCCCTAGCACCTCCCTACCACCCTGATTTATGAATATCAATTACTAAGACTTATTACAGTGATATAGTGTTCAACAAAAGATTACTAGTCTCATCACTATTTTGCAAGATTTCGCTGCTCTGTCTTCCTCACTGTCTTTTTGCATGCTTCCATTGCCCTTTTCTGTTCTTTTGCCTCTTGTGCTTTCTTCACCATTCCCATTCACTGCACCTTATGTCTTCTATCACTTTCAACTACTGCACTCCACATCCTTCTTCACAGATGAATCCCTCACCACTGCAACAACACCTAATCTCTTCTTTGTCCCACATTCTTATACTCCCTATGCATCTTGTGCATTCATCGTATGTAGTGGTTCTTCATGTTATGCATGTCATGTGCTATGCCTGTTCATCATGACAACTCTTCAGCTTCTCTGGCTGTTAAACCCACGCGTCCAACATCACTGGGTGTTACACTGATATTCCTCAACCTCTCTGGCAGATGAGACTCATCGTCTTCTTTGGCATAGTTGATATTAACCTCTCTGTTGCAGTCACAGGCTTCAAACGCTCTTCCAGCTGTCGATCGCCTCTATGGCTAGTCCTCATTCCACTGGAAGGTTCCCTTAGACTCTTCCACTCCTCTGGCAGTTACACAGAAGACTTTTCCACACCTCTGGCAGAAACCATCAATGGTTTACTTGCAGTTACAGTGCGAACCTTGAAATAGAGCCCATCTATACTATCTCCTTCCTCTTGTGTGACTATCAGCAGTGACCACCAGCTATATATACATTTCATCATTTCGGCATTTCGACATTCGGAAATTCGTCATTCATATGACCAAGTGTATCGACACTCCCAGTCGCGATCCCTAAAACTCCGAAAAGGAGCTTGTCTCCACTATCTCCTTCCCCCATATTCCGTCAATGTGACCACAGGCGGTGACCATCGGTTAGTTCAAAACTGCATTTCACTATTTCACATTTCGGGGATTCTCCAATCAGTCCCTTGACTCCTCCAACTCTCGATCCCTGAAATGGGGTTTAGCACGGACTAGCTCCTTCCTCGATATAACCATGGCCAAGACCAAGCGCTTATCCATAAAGTTCTTTTTGTGATTTCACATTTCGACACTTCGGTGTTCCTATGGTGAAGCGTTCTTGACAACTCCAAGTTCCGGTATCTGAAACTCCAAAATGGAGTCAGATCAATGGTCCTGTACTCTAGCATTTCTAATTTCGGCGAATCGTATTTCGCGACTTCGGGTTTCATGATTTCGGGACTCCTATGATGCAGTGTCCTGACTCTTGACCTCTCAACCTCCCAGTATCATAAACTTCGGTGTGGAGTCTTTTATCATTTCACGACTTCGGGTTTCGTGACTTCGAGACTCTTTATGATGAGAGTCTTTGTCATTTCCATCTCCCGGTATCCAAAATCCCGGTATCGAATACTTCGAAATGGAGTCAGATCAATGGTCCACGATCTCCCCGAACCAATGGCTCAGATCATTTTTCCATTTCGCATTTCGTGATTTCGGCACTCTTGTTGATGAGAGTCTCTGACATCTCCATCTCTCGATAACCAAAATCCTGGTATCCAACTCTCCAAGAGAAGCACCTTTTTTGGGTTTTCAAGATTTCGCATTTCGACACTTTGGGACTCCTAATAATGAGAGTTTCTGACATCTCTATCTCCCGGTAACCGAAATCTCGGTATTCAAAACTCCGAGTGGTGGGCCTGTTTCAGGTTTTTGGGATTTCGCATTTTGCGACTTCGCGAGTTGAAAGGTTGGAGAATTTCATTCCTTTGACTTTTCAGTCAGCGAAAGCATGATCTTTCGCCACGTCTTCTTCTTGGATCAATGGTCCAGATTTGTCCTTGATCCAACGGTTCAAGTTATATTGCGATTTCACATTTCACGACTTTGAGACTCCTATAGTGGGAGTTCTTGACATCTCCAACTCCCGGTATCTGAAATCCTGGTAGTTGAAACTTCGAAATGGAGTTTGACGAACACTTTGATCTTTCCATTCGATCATTGTTGTGCTGCTGGTCTTGCTTGCCTGCCTGTTTTCCATCAAATGAACAAGCACACCTTCGCACTACGTTCGACTCTACACTAATTCCTCCCGAGCTTACTTTGTCCCTAATTTTCCATCGATGCATACTCTGATCTTGCCATCAATGTCAAGAATACTCTGCGTGTTAAACATGCCAATAGGCCTCACATCGATGGTATAGTGGGCTCAGAATAGAGAAATCCCACATATATGTTGTCTAATCGATTACAACAATTATCAATTCAATAGATTGTGGCCAACCAAACTCTTAGCTCAGCTTCCCATGTAACCCAAATGTCAGATGTACACAGTGTGCAATCGACAAATCCCAAGGGTAACCAACAAACTAAGGGAAAGAGGAAAGATAAAAACAAGAAGGGTAAGGGGGATAAGAAGGCTGCAAATAATGTTGTTGAGTGAAAAAATTAAAAGAGAAAGTTGAAGCTTCTTCGTAAGATTTGCACGGACGACCACTTAACTCACCAATTCCCTCAGCTTAAGGAAGGCCAAAATATACTAGCATAGAAATAGCTTTTCATGTTGACAAACCATTTTTCACAAGGGAAAAATATGGCTCAAGATTCCTCATCCACGAGTGTGCATAGGGGTAGTCAGGGAACCCCCATACCCAATAATAACAACGGGGCCACAAACATTTATATGATGAAAGATGAAGCTCATATATAGACCTATGCTCATAACTATGGAATGCAATAATCTTTTGAGAAGGGAAAATAGGCCTCCAACCCATTGAATCCTCTTCAAATTGAGAAGAAAGTGGGAGAAATGATGAGTCTCATCCCTAAAGGTGCATTCAAAAAGGATTCTCAAAACCCAAACATGAGGGATGCTCAAAATTACTTCATCATGGAGTATATGGCACACAATCCTTGTGCAATGTCTACTTTGGAAGTTCTCCATAGTTTCCCCTCATAGAAAAAAGCGTTGTTGTCTTCCTTGGGAGATTTCAAGACCAATAACTCAGGAATGATTATTTTTAACCCTACGGACCATAAACCTCGTCTTCATCACCATGTCTCTTTTCAGTTAGCAGTGGCGTACACCATGAAATCATTAACATGGAACATTTTTCATACGATGGTTGATGAGGGTGCCTTGACTTCAGTGATGTCTTTTTCATGTTGGAAGGCCATTGGCCAACCTGAGTTGTCTCTGTCTCCCATGTTGCTTACTTCAATTGACAATCTATCATTTAGATCACATGGTATAATTCCCTCTCTCCCCATGTAGTTGGAGGAAAATATTGTGTGTGTCGAGGTAGAAGTAGTCGATGTGCCTCTCGACTACAATATTTTGTTAGGATGGAGTTGGACCTACACTATGACAATGGTTGTATACACCATTTTTTGGCCCTTATGTTTTCCTCATGAATGTCGGATCATAATTGTTGATTAGTTATCCTTCTCTCATCCTAACTCTTCATCGGGGGCATCCACGGTCCCGATGATTTACAAACCATAGCTAGGTATTGTCAATTAGGTGCTATATTGTTTCCATATTTAATGGGTACTTTTGATTATTTGCCTCCTTCCAATGATGTTAGGTTTTTTTCAGTTATCCCCGACCAGCTGAAGGTTGCGATATTTCAGGTCACATCTTTTAGAATGAGTTATTTTAACGATCTGTGGACTTTACCTTCCCCATCAACTTCAATGGAAGGGGTAGGGCACCTTGGCATAGCCATTCCCTTATCTGCTGCCTAGGTTGCATAAAGTATTGTCTATAAAGCCTTGTCCAATCTTGATCCGGCTCGCCCACAGGAGCTAGATATTATTCTTGAGCCTATTTAGGCTCAAGAATCTCTCACCACTCAAGACCCTTTGGAATTAGTCTTTCCCTCTAACAAGGATATCCTGGAGGTAATGAATGGACTAGACATACCTTGGAATGATCTTCACCACAGATCTTATTTCTTACCCGAGATCAGAGAATAAAGGTGGGAGAGTTCGTTACAACCATGAATGGAGATTCCCCTTGTCCTATTAACTCTCTATCTATGCACTCAATATATGTTGAGGGAAACATGGAAAGTATCTCTCAAACAATTCCTATCAACATCTCCAAAACCCCTAGCGTCATGGAAAATGTCTTCCTTGGAGCATATTTTTCTCTGTAATGTCCCCACTTTTGGAAATCATTATATTACAGAGTGTTATGCTGACCAAAGTAGCCAAAAGGGGGTGATAGTGAGTACATGAGATATTGAGGGGTTTTATTGGGCCCAAATTGCATCACTCATATTATTTCATCATCATGATCCATTCTGCACAACTTAGCTTTGGTTCTGCTGCATTCCAAAGATTTCCATAATTTTGAGTTATTTTGGGCTATATGTTAATTAAATTCACTAAGGAGGTCATATCGGGCATAATACTTGGAGGAACCTCTTAGTGTAATATCTCATCAGAATCGGGAGGAATAGCACTACAAGATAGGATGATGAGAAGTGACTTTTAGTGTCCAGAGAAACCACAAGGAGGGATAATCCACTTTCTAGAGGTAAAATGATTAATTAATTAATTAAAGTGATTTAATTAATTAATTAATAATTAAATAAAGTAAAAGTCACTTGGAGAGACAAGGTGATCAGGGAGGATAAAAGAGATATAGGGACCTTTATTCTCTCATCATGTTGTTTATCATTTTGATATCTGGCTTCTTGCTAGTGAGCCCATGTACTTGGGGGTTTTGAGGGTTTTGACTTAACAAACCCTAGAGATCATCTCGGTGGTGAAATATCCCACCCAACCTGGTCCAAGATTGGTCACGGAGGTGAAATATTCCACCCTCACCATTCTACCTTAGATCTATTTAGTCACAGGTGGATTCTACATCAGTTACAGGTATATAAGAGAAGGGGTGTGCAACTACAGGGGGTTTACAAGTAGGAGGACAAACCATCTTGAGAAGAGTAGCTCGATCTAGGAAGAGGAGGAAGATTTTGGGAAAATGAGCTTTTGGTTATTCTTGGTATGGCCTAGGGCACCTTCTTTAGCCTCTTTTGGAGGGTTTTTTTCTATCATATTTTTTACTGGAGCTTGGCACGATATGGAGAAGAGGAGGGTACACTGTAGATTGAGGATTTAGGCTTTTGGTGGGTCAGTTTTTCGTCTTTCAGCCTGAGAATTTTCTAGGGGGGTTCTCTTGGCCGGATCTATAGTTTGGCATATTCCGCAGGGGATTTAGTAGCCATATTCT
The DNA here is from genome assembly GCA_009831015.1 of Picea engelmannii. Classification (NCBI taxonomy): domain Eukaryota; kingdom Viridiplantae; phylum Streptophyta; class Pinopsida; order Pinales; family Pinaceae; genus Picea; species Picea engelmannii. Next base: position 7,979 of record ML838841.1, read on the forward strand.
TGGAGGCTGAATTATTGTTTTGGTTCAGCTAGGAGGGCGCATATGTCATTGGAGACACTATGGTTTGAGGGTATTCCAGTTGATCTATTTCTCTAAGAATTCTCATTCCTTCTTTCCATCATCAGATATACCTTCTCATGGAGTTTTTAAATGCTTTGAGGCCATCAAAGAGGATGTTTTACTTCCCTTGATCTATTCCAACCAGGACTTGCGCATTCTAAGAGAGAGAGCATCCGTTATAGTAGAGGGTATCCATTGGATTGTAGTGTTACTTGGTGTTTGGCTCAGAGAGGATTTTGGAAGCCTGGATATTTGTCTATATTGTATATTGGAGCTTATATCATGCATACACTCTATGTATTCCAGATCTATCCCATTTTGTATGAGGTTAGCTATTATTATTAATAAAATTAGATCTGAGGTATTTGTGCTATTTACTTGAGTTGTTCCTATTGTCTCTTTTTGTGTACATATTTTTGGATGCATTTCTATCTTTACTTGCTGAAAAACACATAAAGAACCATCATTATAAACCCTATTAGAACTCATGAGACATAAATCTGCAAAGTGTTTGACGAAATGCCACAACCAGGAAACACCTAAAAATCAATTAAAATGCAATGTTCTTGGCATCTTGGCTTGGGAACATTACAGTGGTATCAGAGTAAATATTCCTCCTAGCATGAGGGGTATTATTTAGAATATAATGGATGTTCTTGTTTAACCATAGACAATATAGAAATATTGTCACCCAACCATAGACTAAAGCCACCCCTGAGCACCTTAACCTTGATAGATTATCATTCCGGAACCAAACCCTAGACTAGATAGCCAAACAAAGGTGGCGCACATTTCTCCAAGGATAGCGCACCAAGAAAGAGCAACAAGAGATAGTCAAAGAGTCCAAACCATAACCAAGAGAGATTCCAAGCCAAAACCAAAATTTTCTAGCTACAACAGCTGCAACAACAACTCTCCTCCAAACTTGCGCATAAACTGGCCAACTACAGTGCGCACAAGTGTTGCTTCTGCAGTTCTAAGAATGCTTGCCATAATGAACATTGGCCTCCTATATTTATACTAATTCTGGCAAACTACATAGGCCGACATTTTATTCTGGGTGCCAATTTACTTAGTATATAATATTTCCTTTAGCCGACTTCTTCTCTTGGAGGCTAATAACCTAATACAAGTTATCCTCTTGAGCCAAATTGTCTTCTAGGGTTATTAGCCAACTAATTAGGGTTTCTTCTTGCTTCCCAAAATATTCTATTCTCGTTAGGTTTACACGTGGAGGTAAATACCTCCCCCAGCTACCATAATATTAGCACTCCCTCCTAGATAGGGATGTATTGAAGGTAATGGTATTGAGAACAAACATACCATTCACCCAGTAGCATCAACATAGTCATATAGACTATCTCATGATTAGATCATGAGCACCATCATCACTATCAGTGTCATCATCTGCATCATCTCTCGAAACTATACTCCATCTGAGTAATCAGACATAATGCTGGATAGGTCATTCACTCCACAGAGTGACACAAGAGACATTCTTCTAATCCAGACATATGTCCTAGAAGAATTAATGTCTTGGACCATTTTCCATCTGGGAAATCTCTGTCCATTGATCACCCATATAGATGATAATCATTTCCAACACTATTGATAGTATTCAAGGAAATCAGAACAATCTCATTCAATATAACACACTGTGTCTATCCATAGTAGTACACAACTACAATCCAGTGGTACATTGCCACACCAAGTAGCACACAGATACTTGATCAGTGACATATAGTCACAATCAGTGGAACAAATACACCACAGTAATATAAATCTACTATCCAGAGACATACAGTCTCCATAGCAATCATAGCATCAATGTGCACATAAAACATTGTTATGATATAAACTGAATCGTCTGGGTCATTATTCCACTCACATCTATGAGATGAAGAGCATCTTCCATCAAAAGGTAAAACATCAATGATAAGCTATCTGGACTATTCTTCTCAAGCAAGGAAGAATAATTGTCCAGATTTATGAGCCTGGACCATTCACCTATCTGGGCCATTCCTCCGACACTAAACAAAGTGCAACCTGGAGAGAATGAGTCTTCCCTAGGGAATGCCTATCCCTGATTGCTAAACCTGGACCATTCACCTATCTGGGCCATTCATCCATCACAAAACAAAGTGCAACCTAGAGAGAATGAATCTTCCCTAGGGAACCATTTTCTGGACCATTTCCTAAGGAAATTACTGTCCTGCACCAACCTCCAAAATGGACCATTCTTCGAAACTTCTCACAACTGTGAGCTTCGAAAGAATGACTGTTCGGTGAGACAGACCAGTCTTCTTGACCACTAATAAGAGTGACTGTCAAGAAGAGAGACTTTCCTAGACCATTACCCATGTTTACCACAACGGGAATCGTTGTCTATGGTACATCAACAATCCATCGAACCATTTTCATTATGAAAATGACTGTTCAATCTGGACCATTTTACAAACTAGAAAATGTGTGTCCGTCAGAAATCTCGAACCACTTTCCAAACTGGAAAGTAACTGCTCATCCTGGACCATTTTTTGAACTTGAAAAATGATTTTTCATAAATCAATAATACATCAGTGATCCCTCCCAACCTTGGAGTCATATCTTCCTTTTTCAATAAGGAAGTTGTCTCCACAAGCTCCAACTAGAGTATGCAAAATCTTTCATCTTGGATAGAGGCTTTACCAAAATATATGCTTATCTTCTCATCTGTGGAGATATATATTGGAGAATGACTTTCTCTTTTCTGGACTTCATCACAGAGAATGTAATGCTTGATCTCAATGTACTTCGGTCTTTCTTGAACACTGGTTTTCTCTGAAGGCTTAATATAGTTCTGATCATTACAATATATCATAGTTGAATTCATCTCTTTTGTTTCCTTCTAGCTCATAACATCGTGGAAAGGGTCAAACTGGAACATATCCAAGTGGTACTTCTTTTGCTACCATGATATTTTTTCATAGATTGGCAATCCATCATCCTAAATTTCTGAGTAACCATCCTGATACAATATCTTTGTTATAGAAAGTTTTCACCACACTTTTGTTGTGCATTGGAGGTTATCCACCAAGTTGTCTTCTTCCATATGCATACAAGAGTCTCTTTCTGGTATACCTCAAATCCTTGAGGTTTCTCTTCATACTCTTTGTTCAATTATTCTTGAGAAAAATCTTTGCATTCATCTGATTTTAAATCCAACCCATGGATATTGCGGACGATATAATGGCTCATGTAGAGGTATGTCTAGCTTAATGGAACAAGCAATCATCATAGTATTCTCCCTCCATATGGGAGAACCTCTAGTTCTGGATCTCACAATTCATTCATTTATAAGTCTTCCATACATTGTTCTTCATCACAACTTTTAGTTCCTCTGCATGATTGATTTTAGTGAGTTCATATCAAGATGGTATTCTTGTGATTCTCAATACAATGACTGGTTGTTCTAGATTTTCTTTCTTTCTTGGAATCTTCATGTTATTCCTCATGTTACTCTTTAGCTCTTGGGTTCATGGAGTTTTATATAGATTCCATTCCATGAAGATTCCAACTTCTTCCTTTCATCATAGGATCATGGATGTGGATGGACAACCAAGGATACTTTAAGGCTTCTATTCAAAGAAGGATTCTTCTAAATTCAAACTGAACAAGTACTGCTACCATGGATATATACTTCATCATCTTCAATGGATCATAGGATTAAATCCCTCCTAATCCCTGCTTCATGCATGCTCTTCTTTTGGAAACATATAATTGGATTCCTCCATCTAACAGAGTCCATGCTTCTTGATTGTTGACTTCTTTGTATCTTTACTTCTTCTAGGATTCTTCAAGATTGATTCTGATTATCTTGCAGTTGTTACTTATGTAATAGCTTCCACATGAATTTTTACCAGGGGTTGATTATGTAATTCATCCTTTCATGTGTATTTCCTAACTTGTATTCATTGTGATAGCAATCCTTATATTGTTTTTCTTCCATAGGTATAGTTTCTCTTTGAATATATTATCTTCTGAGAAATAGATATGTAAGATATGCACATAAACTATGTAAACATGGTATGTACAAGAACTATGACAAATATTGTTACCATGTCTTATAATAAGAAGTATGTTTTATCCTGTTTGTTCTTTCTTGAGGGTTTCCTTTCTTCGACAACTAATTCTTTGTGTGTCTCCTTCCTTTTATTTAACTTGGGACAATGATTCTTGTAGTGACCATATTTTCGATAGTTGAAGCATTGTATTTCTGACATATCTTTCTCTTGATTTGGCTTCTTCCTTCAGCCAAAATTCCTTTTGTTCCTGAAATTCTTGAATCTTGTTGTGAAGGCTTGATCATAGTATTTCTTTTGGGGTTTCTCTTTTGCACTAATCCTTGATTCTTCTTGTGCACAACAAGTCCAAAATTATTCAAATGTGGGATACTCCTTCCTTTTGTTCATGCTTGCGGAAAATGCATCCCATGTCTTGGGAAGACCATTGAGTACTATATTTACCAGTTCCTTCTCTGAAATGATCTCTTAACTGGGAGATTCTTGTGAAGTATGACGTTATGTTGTCATCATCATTCATCTTCATGTCATGGAGCTCATTCTTTAGACTCATTACTTGTCCAATGTTTCTGACTGAGAAGAGATTTATTAGGGAATCATACATCTTCTTAGATGAGTCAAGATGGGAGATGTACGGTATCAAGTGGTCTTTTATAGAATCCACTATGATAGTCATGGAATTAATGTCACTGTCTTTGAACTTCTCCATAACTGAAATGTTCTACAGTTCCTTCTCTTTTCCTTCTTCAAACTTTGGTTCCACAATATTTCCTTTCACGATATACAACACTTTGTTCTTTGAAAGGATGAGATCAATCCTTGTCTTCAATGCTCTGAAATTAGAAGCCCCTTCTAAATTGTTCTCTGATTTCATAGAGTAAGTCATGGCTTCTTTGACTTGGTCAACCCTATAATTGACCAAAAACTCAAACATGACATCTTAGCTTGTTGAGAGAACCAGAAAATGTGTTAGGCTAGGGCGCACTAGTCTATCCAGAAATTAGGTCAAACCCTTCACTTAAGGTTCCTTAACGAGAGGGTTAGGGTTTCTGCAACTACACCTACTAGTAACCCTAGCAACAGTGCTTTAGTAACTACTCCTGCTAGAAACCCTAGCGTCAATTCTTCAATGAGCTTAGTGTCCTTATGGCTATGATGCCTTCCAGTGGTTAGAATGAATGAAGGAGGTGTGGGCCCATAAATTGTTAGAATATAATGGATGTGCTCGTTTAACCATAGACAATATAACAATATTGTCACCCAACCATAGGACAAACCAAGCACCTTAACCTTGACAGAGAATCATTCCGGAAGCAAACCCTAGACTGGATAGCCAAACAAAGGTGGCACACCTTTCTCCAAGGATATTTCACCAAGAAAGAGAAACAAGAGCTGATCAGAGAGTCCAAAACATAACCAAGAGAGAGTTCAAACCAAAATCGAAATCTCCTAGCTGCAGCAGCTGCAAAAACAACTCTCCTCCAAACTTACACACAAACTGACCAACTGCAGTGCACACAAGTGTTGCTTCTGCAGTTCTAAGAATGCTTTTCAGAATGAAGACTGACCTCCTGTATTTATACTAATTCTAGCAAACTGCTTGGGCCAAATTGTCATTCTGGGTGCCAATTTACTTAGTATATAGTATTTCCTTTAGCCGACTTCTTCTTTTCGAGGATAAAAACCTAATACATGTTATCCTCTTGCGACGACTTGTCTTCTAGGGTTATTAGCCAAATAATTAGGGTTTTTTCTTGCTTCCCAGAATATTCTATTCTCGTCAGGTTTATACATGGAGGTAAATACCTCCCGCAGCTACCATAATATTAACATATTCCATAAGGAGAGATGGATACTAATGATTTTTCTAGAGAGATTGTATGTTGTGAATGGGAATATTGTTCCCTATGTGAGAGTTTTAGGGCTCAAGTAACACTCCAACAGTTTATATCCATAAAAAATGCTAGGTGGAGCAAAGATGAGGTTACATATTGGGTCAACATAACATAGAAAAATAGAACCAGAGCAGCTAGATGGAGGGAAGCACAGATTAACCCTACACCCACTAGATGCAAGGAAATTTGCTACAGTTGCAAAGAGACTTGGGAGCCAGACCAAAGAAGCAAGGTTTAAGGGAAGGTGCACATTGTTGAGGTGCACTGTGACAGTGAGGATGATGAGGTATATGAGGATGCAATGATAGATGCTTATTTAGAGAAGTATGATGATGCTAATGACTCTTGTGCATATGAGGGACTATTGGTTGGATAGGGTAATAACACATGTTATTTATATTTCACATCAGGTAGTGTTGAGGATTCAACACCTCGACACAGTGGTGACACATGTGAGTATTCACATCTGTTAACACTGAGACATGATGAGATTAGGAGGTCATATGACCTACCCTTGGGTGTAGACATGGATTTTAGGGAGTAATGCATAGAGGAGGATGAGCTTCCTATGATGACCATGCCACATTTTTAATCTTTTCACACACCTATGATATCCATGACACATGAGGATATCAATGACATCTATGATATGGTGGAGGAGCCTTGTGTGATTATTGTACATCAGGGGAATATGGATCTGCAGACCCAGGAGGAGAGACATGACTTGGAGACAGAAGACCTTACACATACCTATCAGCATGAGGATATTGAGTCACCTATTTTGGAGATGCCATTGTTTGATCAGGCTATGGAGAAGAAAATTTTGATGGGACACTCACTTCCAATACCAGTCAACAACGATGACGATGCACTCCTTATTGGTCGGGATGATCATAGCACGTGTTTGGACACATATGTATGGGATCCAAACATATATGATAGTATCAGGGTGAGTGCACATGAGAATACCATTTCCCATACAATATACAAGGTGATTTAGACGGGGGAAACAATTGGTGATGGTGTGTAGTGGAATACATGAGGACCGAGTAGCACAAAGGACAATGATCATTTTAGTACCTTACCTTTTGTAGAGAGTGTTGTTGGGGATTCCATGGTTGACACTAGTAGTGAGGAGCATGAGGTAGCACCTCAATAGGACTTTGATCATGAGTCACGATACTTGGAAGGACAGTTGAGAATCAGTGAGGACATGATCATGATATCCACTAGGCACATTGATGAAACACATGTATTGGTAGAATAATATTGTTGGAGGGAATTGATGGAACATGATAGTTCAGATGGGGGATTTTTCATGGATGAATTTCATACTCCCAAGGAGATGGTGACTATGATGAGGGTTGACTACCAATAGTTGTTGATGGATAGATTTACCTATTGGATGTTGGCGGGATGTGTCACGAGGTCTTGAGGGAGCAGGAGTTGGAGGTGGACTGGCTCACTCATGAGTTGGTAAGTACATGAGAATTCTTGAAAGGCACATAGATAGCCCTTCAGAATTAGAGTCCATATTGGAGAAGCTCCTTGAGGAGACTGGTTAGAGATACACCATATCTATCTTGACATAGAGTCAGACATATTCCTCAGTTACATTGTTGGAGGATATCCATGTGTCACAGGGGCCACCATTTATGGATAGTTCTGAGACAATTGGTCATACACATACAGATGAGGATTCCAGAGCCAGGGACAGTTATAAGGACACTTTCATTTGTGTTCCAGGATTGGTTGATATCCACACATAGGATGATCCACCAGTGCACCTTGAACATATGATGATGAGAGAGATGTACAGTGGGATTCAGGTGGACACATTAGATTTCAGGGAGGAGACAAACTTAGTGGACCATTGATATCCTTCTCCTTTGCAACAAAACATAGTTTTGAGAGATCACCTTCACAATAGAATCAACTATAGGAGTGATTGACCATCATTTTGTAGAGTTACCTCTGGTTGTACCTAATGTTTGGGGTTCAGTAATGACCACAGATGAGTATTTATCATGGGTACCGGTAGAAAAGAGTTTGGTTGAATCCTTGGGATTGACCAAAGTATATGACACTTTCCAATCCTACAGTCATTTGCAAAAATGTCTGTTATACTTTTCCTATACTTTTGTCATTGAAAATAGTGCAGGGGGTGATAGAAAGGGGTATGGGACATGAAGATTTGGTAGGTCGAGACCACCTGACAAGAGAGTATTTATTGCATACAACAGAATAGGGGTGGATCATCAGAGACAAACATTTGAGGCCTTGGGCATGATGGTGAGAATCTTAGGCCATGGGATAGCAGATATATCAGAGGGCGACATAGATTCATATTCTCATAGGGATGAGCATGGAGGGCTTCCGAAAGTTATCAGTATGATACATGAGAAGTTAGCGGGGATTGGAAGTAATGAAATTCCAATTTTTCCATGGGATCCGAAAGTCCATTTGGTTAGTAGGGTGTTTCATCTTATTATGGCCTAGGTTTCGCCAAAGAGAAACATACTTCACTCTTGGATGGTTTCAAGAGGGATTGTAGGGGATTTTCCTAATAGGCGAGATAGGTTTTCCCTATTGATACTCATGTTCGAGTATGGAGATGGTTGGGAAGATTTTACATCCACAGAGATACTTTTGCAAGTGTAGCTTCTTGATAGCGGGTCCAATTTTCACAGGTATTTCAGAATGAGGACCCAGGAGTGGGGGATCCAGTATGTATACTATGAGAAGACAATCATGATCAAAGTAGTGAAACGTCAACATGGTGATCTTGGGAAGTGACTAGCATGGGACCTGAGGATTCCAAGGCTGAGAATTTCATGGACTGACAGAGGCGAGTGTGTTGTAGGAAAATCTGCCTGCGGACAAGTAGATCGACCTCTAAGGCTTGACCTTAACCCTAGACAGAAAAGTGCTTATCATGGACACTGAATTTCTTTCGAATCTATCTAAGCCTAATGCATGAGAAGGAAGAGTAACAGAAGTACCTTTTAACCGACGTTTTTCCCTGCACGCTCCGAGTCGCGCTCCAATCCTTTGCTTCTCGTTGACAGCTGTGGACAAATGAAGATACAACCACTTCCTACTCTATTGACATTAGCTTGAAAATAGATCTATCACTGAATGATAAGTTCGTGTAGCATCGAACACAAACTAGAAAGAAATAGGCCAAGCATGTCATATTAATGAGAATAACGACAGCAGTACTTACAATCGTAGATGCGAATGCGACAGCTTCATCGGATCCTCTTCGTCTAACCCTTACTTGAAAGATCCACAACCTGGATGGCAGCAGCTGCACTGATGATTCTTCTCTAGCTGACTGCAGATTCCCTCCAAGATCATAAGTTTCACATACACCTTTCTTCCTTCCTCTCTTCACCATTAGAGCTTGCTTATATAGGTTGGGAAGAGGTTAACCACTCAAGTTATGTTTAGAACTAGTTAGAAACCTCTTCCTTGGTTTGAGAGATCTTTTTGACAAA
>ML838841.1:17591-38639 GCA_009831015.1 Picea engelmannii
GAGCTTAACAGCCTCCCAAACTCGAATGATTCGGCCCTTATTTTCCTCGCCGGGCTTAACAGTTCACCCAGAATAGGGAGCGCTCTTTGAAGAAGGTCACAGAGCGTTATAACGCTCCCAGAAAGGTCTCTAGAAGCGCCAGCACTTCAAATTTGGATAGCGCTCCTGCAAAGGGGTGGAAAAGCGTTATAACGCTTCTCATCCATGGTGGAGGAGCGCCAGCGCTCCTCAGGTAGTGTTGGAGGAGCGTTCCCCTTCCAAAACCTTGATTTTGAAGCTTTCTAAGGTGTCAAGAGATGTTTGACTTCAGTAGACCAACTTTCTTCCTTCAAACTGAGTAAATGAGGTGTTTCAAGTGTCTCTGTGATGTCGTCATCATGGTGACATGATTCAACAGTATTTACGACACCCTTATAACCAACTTGTGATCTTCGCGACAAGTTGTATAGAAGTTGCGACACTTGCGACAAGTGAGAGGTATGTGCGACACTTATCCAGTTGAGTGATTTGGATGTGTAACAGAGTGCATCTTTGTAGGGAAAGGTCACTTTGACTTTCCATTGAACTTCAGTATTGAGGTGAGCATGTCACTTGAGGGTGATTCATTAAGGTCTTGTAGTACCCTATTATGGAAGAAAAATGTTCATTTGGTGGATACCATGTTGGTCTTGGTATGGACTTGGATGATAGACTCATTCTAGGTTGATGTCAAGTGTCATTTGTAGGAGACTCATGATGTTGATATGTTACAGGATTACACCTCACAGGGTATTGCAGTTCACGTATTGATATGGGACCCAGGGGTAGAGTGTGTGATAGTTCAGATTTGGATGGAGCCTACTTTGTGTCCCATGGGTGGACATGGGACCCTGATATTATATGTGGATTGACTTAGTTATTTCTTGAGGACAAGCAATTTTCTAACAAAGAGTACTGTAATGTCCCCACTTTTGGACATCATTATATTACAGAGTGTGATGTTGACCAGAGTAGCCAAACGGGGGTGATAGTGAGTACATGAGATATTGAGGGGTTTTATTAGGCCCTAATTGCATCACTCATCTTATTTCATCATCATTATCCATTTTGTATATCTTGGCTTTGGTTTCATTTCATTCCGATGATTTCCACAATTTTGAGTTATTTTGGGCTATATGTTAATTAAATTCACTAAGGAGGTCATATTGGGCATAATACTTGGAGGAAACTATTAGTGTAATATCTCATCGGAATAGAGAGGAATATAAATACAGGATAGGGTGATGAGAATTGACTTTAAGTGGCCATAGAAGCCACAAGGAAGGATAAACAACTTTCTAGAGGTAAAATGATTAATTGATTAATTAAAGTGATTTAATTAATTAATTAATAATTAAATAAAGTAAAAGTCACTTGGAGAGACAAGGTAATCAAGGAGGATAAAATAGATATAGGGGCATCTATTATGTCATCATGTTGCTTATCATTTTGATATCTAGCTTCTTGCTAGTGAGCCCATGTACTTGGGGGTTTTGAGGGTTTTGACTTAACAAACCCTACATATCAGCTCAATGGTGAAATATCCCACCCAAACGGGTCCAATATTGGTCACAGAGGTGAAATATTCCTCCCTACCCATTCTACATCATATCTATTCAGTCACAGGTGGATTCTACATCAATTACAGGTACATAAGAGAAGGGGTGTGCAACTACAGGGGGGTTCCATGCAGGAGGATGCACCATCTTGAGAGGAGCATCTCGATCTGGGAAGAGGAGGATTTTGGGAAAAGGAGCTTCTAGGTATTCTTGGTATGGCATAGGGTTTTTCTTTATCCTCTTCCAGAGGGTTTTTCTCTGTCATATTATTTATTGGAGCTTGGCACGAGCTGGAGAAGAGGAGGGCGCACTGTAGATTGAGGATTTGGTCTTTTGGTGGGTCAATTCTTTGTATTTCATCTTGATATCTTCCAGGGGTATTTTGTTGGCACAATCTATATTTTTTCATCTTCCTCGGGGTATTTGGCGCATCTGTCATTGGATACACTATGGTTTGGGGGTCTTCTAGTTGATCTATTTCTCTGAGACTTCTCATACCTTGTTTCCATCATCAGATATACCTTCTCATGGATTTTTGTAGTGCATTGAGGCCATCAGAGAGGTGGTTTTACTTCGCTTGATCTATTCCATCCAGGACTTGCGCATTCTGAGAGAGAGAGCATCACTTATAGTAGAGGGTATCCATTGGATTGCAGTGTTACTTGGTCTTCGGCTTGGAGAGTCTTTTGGAAGCCTATATCTTCATCTATATTATATCTTGGAGGCTATGTAATTCATACACTCTATGTCTTCCAGATATATCCTATTTTGTATGAGGTTATCTATTATTATTAATAAAATCATATCTGAGGTATTTGTGTTATTTACTTGAGTTGTTCCTACTGGATCTTGTTGTTTACATGTTGTTGGATGAATTTCTATCTTTACTTGCTACAAAAGACATAAATAACCATCATTATAAACCCTATATAAAATCATGAGACATAAGTCTACAAAGTGTTTGACAAAATTCCACAACCCGAAAACACCTAAAAATCAATAAGAACACAATGTTCCTATCATCTTGTCTTGGGAACATTACATTGTCCTGAAGAGATTCAAATCTATACTAAATTGGTTAAATAATTTCAAGACATTTTTTCCTGGTCTTATGAGGAGATTCCAAGAATTGATCCAACTATTTTTGAACACAAAATCATGACTTATCCTGATGTTAAACCTATCCGACAAAAGCTTCACTCGGTCAATCCTCGCAAAGCAACTACGATAAAGGATGAAGTAGAGAAACTCATCAAAGTTGGTTTCATCTACCCTGTGCAATTGATGGAATGGGTATCGAACCATGTTCCTGTCAAAAAGAATAAAGGTACAATCCACATATGTATGGACTTTCATGACCTAAACAAAGCTTGCCCAAAAGATAATTTTCCAACCCTATGTATTGACTAGATCGTTGATGAATGTGGGAGTTGTGAGGTCTTTTCTTTCATGGATGGTTTTTCCATGTACAATCAAATTCTGATCAAGGCCGAGGACCAACATAAAATGAATTTTATTTGTCTTTTGGGTACATTTGCATATAGAAAAATGCATTTTGGCCTGAAGAATGCTGGAGCTACTTTTCAGCGGGCCATGTTGTTTTCTTTCCATGACCTCAAAAACATAGTCGAGGCATATCTCGATGATATGGAATCACGTTCTTGTAAGAGATTCGATCATCCCAACCATTTATGAATAATATTTGAGAGGTGTCGCTACTATCAGATTCGTTTGAATCCAAACAAGTGTATTTGTTTTGTGACATCGGGATGCTTATTAAGTTTCATCATGTCTGTTATCATTGAAATTTCATCTGCAACATTTCATGCAAATGGTTACATAAATGCAACATTGCCAAAAACCTATTAGTTCACCTGCAACACCAAAAATTCATTTCCAAGAGGCAAAAACTATACAACTGGAAACAAATTGACATGCACTGAACCACTAAAGGAAGCACGCACACAGTGAGTGGGCCAAAGAAGCCCATAGAGCGTACAATGTGCCATATGCACGATTGTGTATGAAAAGCCGCGCACTCCTGTGAACAATGCATTTATGGATCTTATCGGCCCCTCACCCACTTATGGACTAGCTCCCAACTTGATTTTACCCTCAAATACAAGTTGAATTCGAATGGGGGGTTGGTCAAAGACCTAAGGTTTCCCTAAAGGGCCCCTTGTTAACATTAAATACCAGTTGGATATTGCCTCAAAGAAATGCTATAAATGGAGGCCATGGGTGCACTAAGAATTTAATAATTTCATAGTATTGTTATGCTGCCTCAATCCTCCCTCAAGAAACCTCTTTTCTTCTTGGAGTATTCTAGCAACATTCCAATAAGATATTCCACTCATCTCTTGAGGGAATAGTCTTGGATTTCTTCACCATTTGCTTTCTTGTTTATCATTGTAATAAGAGATCTCAAATATGGAACTCAAGATCCCTCCCAAGGAGGAAGAGGGGATCCATCAGTCCTCCTTTCTCTACGGTGTTTGCCAACTAATATAGTTATCCATTGGTGGCATAATCTTGGTCATTGGTTTGATTGATTTTGGTTCAAATTTTCTTATGCATTGTAGTTTTATTTCCTTAGTTTTTTTTAGTTTATTTACTTGTTTATTTAATGTTCTTGGATTATCTAAATCATGCACTAACCTCTATATTGTCGAAGAGGCCCAACTAGACTTGTAAGGGTCCTTGTTTTTCTCACCCAAGTGACGAAACGAACAAAACAGATTGGCGACCATACTGGGGATAAGGTATCAATTTCCTGCCTATTTGGGCTTTTAGAGAACTTTTGTTTTACCCATTTTCCTTGTAAGAGCCATAATTGGCCTAGCCTTACCTTTCAAGAGCTAAGTTTGGAGTTGGAGGAGGATAATTCCACTTAACCCCCCCCATGATGCGTATCAGAACGTGTGCGGGTATTTCATCCCACGGACGTCCATTTTGAGCATTGTGTGCCAACAACACTTTGTTTCACTGCACACTGTGTGCCAAAAGGTCTTATGTTCTCTACACATTGTGCACCCACTGTTCCCCTGTCTAAATTGTAACCTACGCATCTGTCCAAAATTTCAACATTGTAAGAGTTTTTGTGATTATTTGAAGGCCCCTAGCCTTCACAATCTTGCTCTTATGCAATTTGTAAATGAAGTACACTTAGATTCCTTTCCCACATGAAAGGTTAGTCAAACATAGGCACTTAAGGGGTAAAAAAGAACCACATTTCTCTTCTTTTTCTTTGGTTTCCACATGGATGGCTTGTTTTGATTGTAAAAGTTAAGTTGAGATTATTTTCTATCACATATAAAAACACTTGCATTGGGACCAGAAATCAAACTTTGATCATTGAGTATGCTCTTCTCTCGCACTATAGAGTGATCTTGAGAAACATAAAGGTGATTAAAGGGACATTTCATCTCCCTTAAAAAAATATTTAGGAGAGGACAAAGCGCCCCTAGGGTTCCTCTTAGTTTATTTTTGAAAATCATATTAAATTTGTAAGGGCCCATACATGCCCACATGTTGCAAAATTACGATAGTTTTTTAAATTACTTTCTTAGTTTACATCACTAGGAGAGTTTAAAGATTAAATTAACAGGCCCATACATACCCACATGCTTACAATCTAGGATAGTTTTTCAAATATTTCTTTGATTAAACAACATTAGGGAGTTTAAAGGATTGGTAAGGACCCATATGTCCACATTCTAGTTCTTTATGGATTTTAAAATTCCACAAGGTTGTACCAATGACATCTAGCAAGATAGGTAATCAAGATTTGTAAGGACCACGGGAAGTCCACATGTTTCAAATTGACACCTAACTTCATAAAATTTGGCAAATTTTATCACTTGATCACACACAAAGTCACTCCTCACTCACACAAGTTCATGTTGAATTGTAGAGGTTGAAGTAGATATTATCCAAATGAATTTTGAAATGCCCCACTATTTCTTGAAGAAATTATCCACACCCACTTAATTCAAACGAGATTGGTTCACACCCCCAATATCTCAACCAACAACATCTAAATTTTTTCTAAAAACTCACTAAGTTTTCCTCCACAGGAGGTGCCAAAAGAATTTTTTTAGTCTAGGTAGGATCTTGGTGGTAGGCATCCAAATAACCCCCCGTTATCTGGTTCTCACATTTTCAAACATTAGACGTTGACAAATAGGGAACTTTAAAATCCTCCGAGTCAAGTGTTCCTAACACCATAAAGTAAGGACATACCTGTGAAGGGTCGAAGGCCGAGGTTTGGTTGTTCTATGTGTCCCCCCTTGAGTCACCCAACTCTTGGAAGGGATCCAAACCGTGACCCATTTTTTAGGCTGAAAATCTAAATGTCGCACTTTGACCGAGGTACCTAGTGGCCAAATTTTAGGACATCTACCCAGGTGGAAATTGTGTGTTGCAATTGCACCTTGATCATATCTTGTGTGGCTATTGGGAAATATCATGAGCTCTTTAGGGATATGCACCCTCTACCCCTCATTATAACTATTTTTTTCATTCTTCACTAGTTCCTCTTCCGATGGCTTCAGACCTCACTGTTGAGTACTCTTGGAAGGTCCAGTGCTATTTGAGAGGAAGGGTGTTACGTATTTTTAGGACACGAGCATTTTTTTTATTTGTTCTCCCACACGGAAAAAATCCACATACCTAAATGTATGTTTATTTAAAGTTGATTTGTGTATAATGTTCATTTGATTACATGGGACTGTGAGATATATTGTGAAGGTCCAAATTATACAAGTATCTTGTTCATTTATTGCTCTCATCACCATTTACACACATTCATTTTTCTAGTCAGACATCAAAAGGGACCAATAGAATCCCTGTCATTCTAGATGCTTGCAAAATCTCCCTCCTATCCTAGAAGGAGTTCCTAGTCTTGCCAACTCATCGACTCAACCATCTCACACCTCCGTGAGTGCCACTATTTTGGGATCATCTTTTCTTGGTTCCAACTTACTTGGTTCCACTTCCCAAGTCCATCCATCTACTATCTCTCCTTCACAAGGACGCGGGGGGAAAACGTCTTCTCAAGGGAGAAGCACAACCCCACAAAACCCCCCTCAAGGGTCAGGTCCACTACCTTCTCACACCATGGTTGGAACTGATCCTCCACCACCACCCCCCATGCTATATTTGGCATCCCTCAACATCTCTAATTTAAGTAAACTCATGAATGACCCTATATTGCATGACCCCATATGGCCCACTATGCCTACCAAACTACCTTCAAACATTCCCAAATTTGAAGGAAAATCGAGGGAGGATCCCACCAACCACGTCATGAACTTACACTCATTGTTCTCTTCAAACAATATCATGGAAGACTCCGTTCGATTAAGGTTATTTTAGTGCACACTGACTGGCCCATCAGCCAAGTGGTATGTGGACAAAAAATCAGGGACGAACGAGACTTTTGAATCCTTGGACAAATAATTTTTTTCCTTCTTTCAACTACCAGTTCGTCATGACACTGGTATAGAGCTTCTCTTTGAGTGAAAACAAACCTCATCTACACAAATTTCTGACCACATTCATGAATGGCATAGGCGACGTAGTTTATGCAAAGCAGAAACCACCAAAGAACAATGTCTCGATTGGTTTCTCAAATCACTTGTCTCTATACTTTCCAAGGATGTGGAATCCACCTTCCCCCAATCCAAAGAAGAAGACATCAATAAGGCTCAATAGTATGACCTCATTTATGCTCAGTTAGGTTACTTATACAAAGTAATACCTAATGCACCGAGACCCATACCATTCAGCCAAGAAAAACCTGGGATTGATTGGTACCAAAACACACCACAATCTTTGCATATAAGCGCCACCTATGTACAGTACACTCCAATATCCACTGATATATGGAGGGTTGTCTTATTACCCTTCTCCCCTTTACCAACAACCATATCCTATTTATCTCCCTCCACCCATGAGTGGACCCTTGCCGGCACCTATCATGCTCCTGAATTCTCAACCAAGTTCATGTTCCCCTTCTACCTCAACATATAACCTGGGCACTAGTGAAAGTGCCACACTTTCCTATGCCCCCTATGGGTCACTACCACAAAACAATCAATATTTCCCATTTCCTTATCCTCCATAACAAGTTTCTCCTCCACATGGAAAACCCCACACCAATGTTAACTTTGTTCATCCCTCTCCCATTCAACAATTTCAAAATTTTGAACAGTTGAATATGAAAAATCGGACCCATTGGTCGAACAATGACAAGAAGAAAGGGAAAAAATGAAACAATAATAACCCAAGACCAGGGGGAAATAAACCCCAACAAAACCAACCTGTTGGGGGCAACCAAAATCAGGGTAACCAGAAACCCTAAGGGGACAATAACAACAAAAACCAAGGGAGGAACAACAACAACCTATGGATGGACTTCCCTTGTGCTCTTTGTGGTGAACATGGCCATTACACTCACCATTGCCCCCAAATTGTCAACTTCAAATGGATAAAAGATTCCATGAATGCGCCATGTCCTCCAGTGCCACCTGCCACTCATGAGGCCCCAAAACAATATTTTCAACAAATTCCCTCGGCCATGTTTCAAAACCATATTCCACACCAAGGTGTGATGAATACCCAACAAGAGATACATCTTTCCCCACCACAAATGGTACAGTATCAAAACCCTGTAAATCCATCGGATCGCAGTATCCTCCTAACCAACAAAGAAGAAATTATTCTAAAAACACACAGTCACCAATACAGTGTGCCCCCTGAAGCTACTCCTACCACTTTGGAAGCAGCTCCAGCTATAGTCGGACAACCCTTGATGATTCCATGCCCTAAAACTGAACCCTCCATACGTATCCCTAGCATCTCGTTACGACAGAATGTCAACAAACCTCAGGCTAGGGTGGCACACAATTACAGTCTGGTTGATGACTTGGAGAAATCTCCTGCAACCATGTCGGTATTGGAAGTCCTCCAAACTTATCCAACTCAACGAAAATCCTTGCTTTCCGTCTTGGGGGAAGTCGACCCAGCTGATACTAGACTCATCACATTTTATCTATATTGTGGGGAACCTTGTCTCCCTACTTTGGTAGCTTTCCAGATACCTGTTAAGATTCATAACATCACGGTTCATCGGTGTATCATATATGAAGGTAAATCCACATGAATCATGTACAAAACTGTATGGAAAACACTTGGCTCCCCTAATATAATACCATTCACAATCAATTTAAGATCTTATGATGGTCAACCATCTTCCTCTGAAGGGCTCTTTCAAAATGTCTCCGTTGAACTTAGGGGAAAAACCATCCTTATCGACATTGAGGTTATCGATGCCCCTCTCGATTACAATATCTTGTTTGGAAGTAGCTACATGTACACTATGAAAGTAGTGGAATCTTCTGTGTTTCGAACGATGATGTTCCCCCACAATGGGAAAATCATTACCATCGACTAAGTTTCACATTACGAGCCTAACCACTCCTCCAACATCGATAACATATTACCTCTTGTTTGTACTAGTTCCGATGCATATCCACTCATGGATATGGACCCCGAAATTTTCAAAGACCCACATTTTTGGGGGGCATACCATAGAGCACCACTGCTCATTCACCCCTTAGCACAAGTGTGTGTCATATATTCCAACGGAACTGAAACTGGAGATACCATTCCTCCCATTGAGGCTTATCCACCCCTCAACGTCCCACCAATCGAAGAAAATCTACCTCAATAATTACTTGAAAACCCTATGACACCAGTTATCCTCGATTTCACCCTTCACTAGGGACAAATCCCAGTTTGGGAAACAATCTCCCAAGCCGTTACTCAAATTCCCTTCTTCTACCCCCCATAGGGAGTACAATATTTTCAGGTAACCGCAACGCTTACCCTTCCCAACATGGTGCTTGTAATTCTTGTATGGTATCTACACCCACCCGTGATGGTTCCTCAACCATCCCTCCCTCCCTAATAAGAGGAAATCCCAATGCATATTCTAGTACTTACTCCGGCTAGCACCACCACTACGGTTGGGGGAAGGCGGAAGAAGAAATATACCACCACTCTACTCCCCCCCCCGAGTTCAACCTCCTTTTGCCCTATGTGAAAGAGAGGGACACCCCACTAATAGATGTCATTCTCTTCCTAAGTTACGTAATCTGATCCAACTCCCTTGAGAAACCACATCTCTCATCGCTTCACCAAGCACACCTAGTACTACCACAATGTCCCCTACTACAGGCAATAAAGGGATGAGAACCAAATTTGTGTGTGCCATTTGTTCAAAGTATGGCCACTACACTCATCATTTCCCCACTCTACCTCAGCTTTGATATATGCTAACAGTGGTATGCTAAATATTTCAGCAATATCCCTCTCCACTCATGTCATCGGGTAACTAGATCACCAACATCCATTATGTATCGACCTTAGTCACCTAACTGATGAGATTCCCTTGCTCTCTTTGTGACTCACTTGATCATTTCACGTACCAGTGTCCTTTTATCATTGAATACATGCGTTATCAAATGACCCTTATTAAAAATTCCTCCAACCACCTCACCTACTGTGATACAAGTGAGTCCCCCGGTTTTTTCTCTAGATATTGTTCACATCACCTCCCCTAAACCTGAGTCACTTCCTACCCCTCCATGGTTCATGGATATACTATCTGAGGATGTTCCCCCAAATCCTCCCAATTCTCTGGTTCATTTCTCCCAGGAAATCTTACCCCCGACCACAGTTTACAACCCACAATGTCTAGACATTTGGTTTATGTCGAGCACACCATTGCACCATAGTTGCAATACCCCCTCTATGCCTTCACCACTAGAAGACAATCACACTATGACAATTATCCCTATTACCTCCCCGAATCCCCTATATTCTCACATTTTCTATTGCGATGAAGATATCCTGGAGGAATGTTGGCCCTTGACCAAGTTTGAGGAAACACTTGGTCATATTTGACCATTTTTGGAACTTCGACAACTTGTCAAAGATGGAGCGCAACGTGAAGCGGATATCGTGGAAGATAGACCCCTTTATTGGTTCCTTTTTGGGTTTTGGGGGATAATGTAATGGGTATGGGATGTCGGCCCATGGGTTTACCCATGTTTAGGCCTATTTTTTAAAGTATAAATAAGTAGCTAGGAAATGTAAGAGAGGCAGATAATCTAAGTGCTAGTAAAGGATTTGTGTATACTTTGCAATTGCCTTGCAGAGCTGAGTGCAAAGTGTTGTAAGTGTTGAGTGCACAGATTGTAAGAAGGCTCTGTGCTATATCTACTCGGGGAAGGAGGATCTGGCGAGGTGCACACAGATCTCCTGTCCTATGTGGAGTACAAGTTTGAGATTTGTGTTGTAATCAGATTGATCAAAGCTAATAAAGAAGAAGAAAACTTTGTGGATGTAGCCCCAGGGTGAGGTTGAACCATGGTAAACCTATTTGTTGCTCTTGGTGCCTTGACCTTATGTGTTTGTCTCTTTCCATGTGTTTTTCTTTGATATGATTATGCTATGTGCTTTTTTATGATATACTTAGATAGATCTACTTTTATTTATGATTCTTAGATGTATGGATGTATATCTGACATATATGAAAGTGTTGAGTGCTAGACCTATTTTGTTGTTGCTAAGTGCTAACTTAACCTAGATCTAAATGAATGTTGTGGTGCTCTGTGCCATCTATGGAGTGCCATGAGGGTTAAATACTAATGAATGATCTATGTTAAAGTATTTTCTAAGTGTTACAATCACAGATCTGTGTCCCAACTAAGGTTGCAGACACTTGAGTCTTGTAACCACCCCTGCCTCTACCTCGGGTGAGACTTCATCTGCTTCGCATGTGTTGTCGAAAGGGCCAGTAGTTAGGGTTTTGTTGGTGCATTGTTGAAGCGTTGAACCTTAGGTCTTCCCCTATGCCAAAAAATGGTTCCATTGTTGGGACCTGAAAATGTGATTGTTGGGAACTGAGGAAGAAGAAGATTGTGCAGAAAGTCCATCCTCAAATTGTAAAATCTCTGTGCATGGACCTGTGCCCTAGTGCGCAGTGATCCACTTGATCCAAAAAGATCTGTGCTAAAGAAGGAAGGACAGATCTGAAGAAAAGAAGTAATATATGAATGCTTTGTTCTCTAAGAAAGGTTAAAGTGGAAGTTTCTAAGTCATATCTACAAAAAGAGGTAAGATCTGTAAGCTCTGTGCTATGATAAAGGTAAGAATAGTTAAAAGTTTTTAGATCTAGAAGCTTTGTAATCTATAGAAGAAAAGAAGTGAAATTTTTTGTTTCTAAAGTACGGATTTAGGTATGCTTGATAGATTTTATCCTAGCTTGAAAACTAGGGCATTGTTAGATGAAATAACGTTTGATATGAATAGATATGATAAGAATAATGAAAGATATGTTATACCTATGCATAGAAAGAATTTTTGGACTAACCAATGGATGCATGATCCTAGAAAGAATTTTTTGTAGGCTAACCATCATGATCCTAGTGCGCAGTACAAGAAAAGTTAGGGATCATGGAAGAGAAAGAGAGGATTAAGTCTTTCGCAGTACAAGAAAAGTTAGGGATCATGGAAGAGAAAGAGAGGATTAAGTCTTTCGCAGTACAAGAAAAGTTAGGGATCATGGAAGAGAAAGAGAGGATTAAGTCTTTGTTACAGTTGCAGAAAACTAGAACATCTTTCTAAGGAATTCCCTAGAAGAAACCCTAGTTGCCTCTGCTGTAAGGCTATGGACCATGAAGTATTGGATTTCCCTAGAATGATTAATAGACTTGAAAAGTTGAATATGGAGAAAGGTGTAGAGACAAAGATTATAGAAGAACCCCAGAAAGATTCAAAGATTATGTTACTGAAAATGAAAGAAACCCTAGATGAACATAAAGATGTCAGTTTGTCAGAGATCTTCAAAGAAAAGGAGAAAATCGAAGTAAGAATAGGGCACTTCGAGATCGACTATGCTCTAGATGAGGCAACACAAATGAACATTAAGAAAGAAAGTACTTGGGAATCCCTAGGAAGGCCTACTATGGTTCCTTCACTAGGAAGAATAGGGTTGTTTAAAGGAAAATTGGTAACCCTATGTGGCAAAATTACCCATATAGATATGAGTAGCCATGGAGCTTCTACAGAGGAAGAGTTAGAAGTCATTAGATTTATTGAGGACCATGCCCCATTTCCATATTTGTTAGGCAAGATTTGGATTGAAAAAGACTAGATCCGGAGAAAAGAAGAAAAGGAAGCCCTAGAACAGAAGAAGCAAGAACTCATGGAATTTATGACTAGAAGGATCACCTACTTGATGGAAGAACAAGAGAACAGATATCAACTATTGAACACCAAGGACCTAGGTGTTGAAGCTATAAGAGAGTTAGAGGAACCACAGAAGACTGAAATACCTAATCCATATGATGAAGGAGTATTACCCTTGGATCTGAAGAAAGAACCTCATCATCGCAAAGTGACTATGTCGAGAAAAGATAAGACTCAGAATGGAAAAAAGATGACCGAGATGAAGCTCACTGGGAAGAAGGCTAGGAAGCTAAGTAAGAAGAGAGCCAAGATCGAAAAGTTACAGAAGGTTCCGGAGGAAACTTCACAGAAGGAAAAATCACAAGAATTGAGCTTCGCCAAGATATTAGAACAACGACATCTGGCACTTTTCCATGGTGCAACAATATAGTCATTGGACTGATATACCCATTCGACTTCCTCCCTGAATGGACAGAAAAGAATTAAAGGATCACCACCAGACTGTTGGACCACACCATAATGGATGGATCAACATTCATGAAAGCTTCATACCCGTTGCAACTAGACCGTTGATGAATATCCTACTTAGCTCATCGTTCCATGCATGAAGAACACTTTTGCCAACTAAAAACATGAAGCTTGTAGAACTCGTAATTGTATACAGTGATCATTGAAAACAGATCGTTCACCCTAGTGCAGTGTTTTGAGTTCATCGTGACCCCACTTATCTTTCCCGAGTGTGTATGTCCGATGAGCTCACCACACTTGAGGAATCCATCATAGAATTCCTTCTTGATTTAATGACTGAGAGAGTCATATTGGAAATGAGAATGCCTACAGGAGTCCAAGCCTCATTGACGAGAGGAGTGAAAGCCTCCCCGTCGACTGCTCAAGCTAGAACATATTGAGACGATGCAGAGAGGATAACTAAGCATAAGGACGACATAGCCAACGCAAAGTTAGTGCCATCCATTCTACTAGCTTACATACCCCCCCCCCCCTCTAAGAGGTGAGATTANCAGGGACAATGTCCCTAGAGATTTTGAATATACCCTAGTAACTACATATTTACTGAAGGGAGTACGCACCTACCGCGCATATCAAGACAAGGTTACAGTGTTGAAGTTTTGCGATTTCAACCTGGGGGATCATAAAGTTTATAGAATGCTTGCCCCGTATAAGTACTTGACATGAACTAAGGGCAAGAACTTGAAGCTCATCCTACAGTAATGGATGATGAACCTCGCGTAGTCTACTCTACTAAACGTTATGAAAGTACCACACTTCGGCAGATACCAAGAGGTGAATGATTGTGTAAAGTTACTACTAACAAGTTACCATGGAGGATACATGTGGTTAGACCATCGCATAACTGTTGATCCGGTGTTGATCAATAGGATCACCGAGCTTAGAATGCAAGGCCCTGGTCCCCATGAGTACTATGCTGGAAAGACCGTAGACCATGCTCTTGCGCAGAAGATAAAAGATGCCTATGGTGATGTTGAGAAAGGCATGAGAGGCTACAAGGTAGATTCTATTGAAAGTGGTGTAGTGCGCCTTGCATGAAAACTAATCACAGGGAAGCTGGTATGTAAGAATCGACCAACACAAGTATCATGCTTCGTAGTTGACCTCGTAGGAATGTGCGCAGAGGGACTACAGATGAACTGGGCGAAGTACCTGGTGAATCAACTGGAGATTGACTGCAGAGAAGCTCCGGATTAGGGGCATGAATTCCATTTTAGCTGGCTCTTGATATTGATCTCCTTTGTTGCATGGGAGCTACCATAAGGTGCAAGCCACTAGCTGCGAAGTTTAGTACCTTGTGGTACTCAAACGACATGAGAAAGCAATGACAATAGAATGCCATTTTCCACATATATTATAATCAACTAAAAACATCCATAAGGAGTAAACCTCACATAACCCTGAACAATTTACAGAGGTTCCAACCTCTGATAAAGTTCAACGTGGACTACCATTTTATATACCTAACCCCACGCACTGATGAGCACCAAGAACAGCTCCAGTCCTACTATAAGCTAATAGAAGAAGACCTGGAAGAGATCACCAAGGAGTGGTCGGTGGACCTCCTTGTTTTAGTAGACCCTGTAGAAATTTCAGACATCGACAGCCCATAAGCTACACAACATACACTTGGACCTAGTAGAACAAAGAAGACAAAGCGGACGAAGAAGCCCAAAGAGGTTCATGATATAGATAGTATATCTGTAAGGATGGCTTCCCTTATGCCAGATGAAGAAGGTGAGGATGAAGAAGGTGCAGAATCTGAGCAACAACAAGTCAAAGTATCACCACCTAGGGATGAAGCAGACTCATCCAAGAAAAGGAAGGTTTCACCTCTAAAGTCTTCTTCCAGAAAGAAACCAAGAACCCCTATAACTAAGATGTGAACTATCCTCACATTGGATGACTTTGATTTCATTGTTGCAGCAGTCAATGATGCTTCAAAGGAAATAATAGAGAAGTAGGAAGCGAAGCAGGAAAAAATGTATAGCCAGATTGAGATCGCGCTCCAAGGAGTACAACAGGCACTCCAGTCTAGCCGAGAAATCTCTACTACGCCTCTTCTAGAAGGAACAATAGAAGAAGGGGATGAATCAATCCAGCTCCACAAGATTGTTGATATAGTCAAAGTACACCTTCGACCTGCTCAGGAAGAAAACACGTAGGCCACCCAGGCCCTCAAGAAGGCACAAGAATAAATTATTGAGCAACGTCAAGCAATGCAACAATAGAAGAATTCTCTCCAAGAAAAAATTGAAGAAGACTGAGTGAAGGTCAAAAAAGAGAAAGAGTAGCTGCTCATGAAGCATATCGAAATTGAATAAGTCGTCAATAGAGAATTTCTCTCTGTGACCGGCTTAGAGCAGAAGGCCGAAGAGCCCATAGAGCATCAAGTGATGAAGCTGGTTGAAGTTATTCAACAGCTTCAACAAAGGGTCATCGAATTAGAGCTTCAGACCATACCACAGACTCCACAAGAAGTGCACGACTAACGAGAATTGGATGCTCAGAGTGTAGTCGAGAGGATTATAAAACTTGTTGCAGAATGCAAACAACTAAGTAACAAAAGAATGCAGATATATGAGCAATTATCTGAAGACCCAGAGTTGAAGAAAATGGAGTCCCAACTCCAGGAAGCACAGAAGTAGGAAGATACAATATAGGCACAACTCAAGCTCTTGTAACTTATCGAGAGGATGAAGAGATCCCAAGAACAACGAACTACCCAACAACTTGTTCTTACCATGTAGAACAGAGTGATGGAAGTCACCTAGAAACTCCTGCCGAGCCAGGAGGAGGCCTATATACTGTTTGAAGAAATTGAAGGCCAAGGAACACTACTGGAACAAGTAGTTGTTACAGTCGAGCAAAAACTAGAAGGGCCTATTAATGAAGGAGTTTTTCATGATTTCGCTGAGCAGGAAGTAGTAGCATAGAGACAAGTCGAAGTAGCTCAAGCTAAGCTCGATACCTTTGAGGCAACTTTACCCAGATCTAAGTGACTCGGGATGAGTCACAGGTGAGTGTTGGGGGCATGTTGTCCCTTGACCAAGTTTGAGGAAACACTTGGTCATATTTTACCGTTTTTGGAACTTCAACAACTTGTCAAAGATGGAGCGCAACGTGAAGTGGATATCGTGGAAGCTAGACCCCTTTCTTGGGTCCTTTTTGGTTTTTTGGGGATAATGTAATGGGTATGGGATGTCAGCCCATGGGTTTACCCATGTTTATGCCTATTTTTTAAAGTATAAATAAGTAGCTAGGCAATGTAAGAGAGGCAGATAAGATAATTTCTAGTAAAGGCTTTGTGTATACTGTGCGACCAACTTGCAGAGTTGAGTGCAAAGAATTGTAAGTGCTGAGTGCACAAATTGTAGGAAGGCTCTGTGCTAGATCTACTCGAGGAAGGAGGATCTTGCAAGGTGTGTGCAGATCTCCTATCCTATGTGGAGTACAATTTTGAGCTCTGTGCTGTAATCAGATTGACCAAAGCTAATAAAGAAGAAGAAGACTTTGTGGGCATAGCCCTAGGGTGGGGGTGAACCACGGTAAACTTGTGTGTTGTGCTCAGTGCCTTGACCTAATGTGTTTGTCTCTTTCCATGTGTTGTGCTTTGATATGATTATGCTATGTGCTTTGATATGATATACTTATATAGATCTACTTTTCTTTGTGCTTCTTATATGTATGGATGTAGACATGAAATATATCAAAGTGCCGAGTGCTAGACCTATTTTGTTGTTGCTAAGTGCTAACTTAACCTAGATCTAAGTGAATGTTGCGGTGCTCTGCGCCATCTGCAGAGTGCCATGATGGTTAAATACTGATGAATGATCTATGCTAAAGTATTTTCTAAGTGTTAGAATCACATATCTATGTCCTAGCTAAGGTTGCAGACACCTGAGTCTTGCAACCACCCCTGCCACTACCTCGGGTGAGACTTCATTTGCTTCGCAGGTGTTGCCGAAAGGGCCAGTAGTTAGGATTTTGTTGGTGTGTTTCTCAAGCATTGAACCCAGGGTATGCCCCTATGCCAAAAAGGAACTCACTACCCCTGATTTCCATGGAATGAGCTCCATCACATAGAACTTTTTCTCTCATAGGAAACCTTTGACCCCCCTAGCCAAACCTCCATATGTTCTATCGAAACTAAGGATTTTATTCCCTCAGGGCTTATAGATTGGTTCGATAACCCTATCCATACCCCCAATTCTTTTGAAGAAGGAAACATGACCAACATTTCCCCCACTTTCAAAATCTACATTTCCATTAAACCAGGAATCATAGAGGAAATCGTCATTGGTGCCGCATGCTCCCCTGAGGAACTCACAGCTTACAAAGCTCTCTTTTTCAGGAATACATGGATGTTTTTTCCTGCTCATATACAGAGATGCCCAACCTCGATCCTTCTATCATTGAACATCGCATTGACACATGGACCAATGTCGCTCTAGTACGTCAAAAACAATGCCCACTCCACCCATCCAAAGCCACGGCTATCAAATCCGAAATTGACAAGTTACGTGTTGTCGGGTTCATATAGCCCATCGCGTATACCTCATGGGTCTCCAACCACATCCCTGTTAACAAAAAATATGGAACTATTCACATCTGCATTGACTTTCACGATCTCAACCATGCTTGTCCCAAAGACAACTTCCCAACCCCTTTCATTGACCAAATTATCGATAACTGTGCTGGCCACGAAGTCTTAGCCTTCATGGATGGGTTCTCTGGCTACAATCAAATCCAAATCCATCCAACAGATTAGTACAAAACCACATTTACCACCTTGTGGGGTAATTTTTCTTATCATCTCATGCCTTTTGGACTAAAAAACGCAAGTGCTATGTTCCAATGGGCCATGAATTACGTTTTTAATGATCTTGCTTGTATCATTCTCACTTACTTGGACAACCTCACTACTCTATCCAAGAAACAAAATCAACATCTAGAAGACTTACGATTCTTCTTTCAATGATGTCATCAGTACAATATCTGCTTGAACCCCCTCAAGTGTGTATTTTTCATCACCATCAGACACCTCCTTGGGTTCATCGTCTCCAAAGACGACATCATAGTGGACCCCCTCAAGGTCCAAGATATCAAAGAAATTCCCCCACCTAGGAATTTGCACCAACTACAGAGCCTACAAGGAAAAGACAACTTTTGACGACACTTTGTCCCAGATTATGCCACTTGTGCACATGGTTTCCTTCACTTACTGCATCATGATATCCAATTTTGATGGGATTAACATGCCCAAACCGATTTTAATGATTTAAAAGTGGTACTATCCAATTCCCCTTCGATTATTCCTTTTGAAAATGATCGTGATTACATCCTCTACTTTTCGGCCTCAACCGTTTCAGTACCAGGAGTTCTTGTCCAACTAGGAGATGATGGCTGCGAGCATGTTATTTACTACATCAGTAAAAATCTTTCAGGACCACCCCTAAAGTACAATCATGAGGAGAAACTCACCCTCTTAGTTTTCCTCACATTCTAGAAAATGCATCATTATATCTGGCTTCGCACTACCAAAGTCATGGAAGATTCCAACCCCATGTAGTACTTTCTTAGTCGAGGGCATATTAATGGAAAATTTTCCCGATGAATGATCATCCTTCAGGAATATGACCTAGAGTTTTCAAATCCCAAAATAAATAAATCACTTGTTCTCACCAAACTCATCATGATATTTCCATCAGATGCTAAAAATTCACCCGTTAATACAAATTTTCCCGAGGAACACCTCTTCTACATCCCCTCGGATGACCCTTGGTATGGAGACCTTCTCGTCTACCTTCAGACATAGAAGTTTGGGTCTCATATTTCTCGAGATGATCGTCATCACATTCACCATCAGGCCCCTCAATACCTCCTCATCGGTGACATTTTGTATCGACGTGGGGTCAACACCATACTCCGTCGATGTTTGATCATCGACGAAGAAGATATATTATTGAGCGATTGTCATAGCGACGCTTGTGGTGGACACCTCTCGGGTATTTCCACCACCCAAAAAATCATTCGAGAAGGATATTTCTGACCCACATTGTTTCATGACTGCATCCATGCTATCAAGAGATGCGACAAATGCCATCTTTTTGCAAACAAAACATGAGCTCCACCCGCTCTTCTACATCCAGTCATCATCGCCGACCCCTTTTGAAAATGGGGCATAGAATTCATGACTTTAAACCCTCCATATAGTAATGGAAACAAGTACATCATCATGGTAGTTGATTACCTTAAAAAATGGGTCGAAGCCATGCCTACCTTCAACAATACCTCTGACACAACAACACATTTTGTCTTCAACCATATCATTACCCGTTTCGGAGTTCCACTACAATTAGTCTCTGATCATGGTAAGCAATTTGAGAATGAGATATTCGTTGAAATCTCTTCAATATTGGGCTTCTCCCATGATTTTTCCTCCCCATACTAGCCTCAGTCCAATTGACAGGTTGAGGTTGTTAACAAATTCCTCAAAACCATGTTGCAATGCACGATCAACAAACATAAGACCAATTGGCATCATATGTTGTTTTCAACACTATTTGCTTATCGCATGGAAGTTAAAACTGCCACATGTTTTACATCGTTTCATATCACCCATGGGATTAAATCCACCCTCCCCATCGAGTGTGAAATTCCCACATTGTGGACCGCAATCGAGATATTACCTAACACTACTCCAATGGAGCAACGCTTGTTGAACTTGGATTTGTTGGTTGAATATCATTGGTCTTATTTAGAGAACAATGAGGCAGCTAAAAAATGGTAGAAGGAAACCTTTGACCGTCATTTCAACCTTCACTCATTTAACAAAGGAGATCTCATCCTAGCCTACGATATTTCTCACGATACTCTCAGTCATGGGAAGTTTGATTCTTTATGGAATGGACCCTACATTTCCCAACACTACCTCACTAAAGGTGCATACATCCTGGCCTCTCCAGAAGGCTATCCTCTTAAATAACCTATCAACGGGTTGGACTTAAAGAATTTTTACGCCTAAGAGTAGTCATCCTACACTAGGCTTTTTATTTGTACACATTTGTAGAGTTTTTAGTCTTCTTTTTCTGCCTCCACTCCTCATGTCTAATCTACCATCTATGTTATTGGAAGATGTATCCTCCATCGGCCTACCACATTGGTTACGCTAAGGGAGCTATTCATTGGACATAGAATCTCGCTTTGACCGCTTGGCCCCTCTACACCCCCTCACATGAATTGCTTCATTCCAGCGGCATATGTTTGGGCTCAACCACCAACAACCAAGAAAAGTACACCGTCGTTATTGGTCTCCTTGTCGAGGCCCATCATTGCCACATTCATCACCTAACGTCTTATTAGATTCCCATCTTGTCGTCTTGCATCTGAACAATGTATATCGTGTCTGTGATCCTTTCCTATTTCGCAAATACCTGCAAGTTAGAATCTTATCTCGAAACTTTGATTCAATTACATTTACACATATTCCACGACAATTTAATCAAATAGTAGATAATATGGACAACCTAGTGTTATATTGAAATTTATCACATCAAGACATCATTACATATACATAAACATCAAACATCTATCCCAACATATAGATTACACATCATAAAAAAAACATCACAAAAATATTCACACATGTAGACATCACAAAGATCCCAAAAATGTATATCCA
>ML838842.1:10728-24867 GCA_009831015.1 Picea engelmannii
TAGGCTAGGTAGAGTAGGCTAGGCTAGAATAAGATAGGATAGAGTAGGCTAGGTAGAGAAGTCTAGGCTAGGCTAGGCTAGGTAGAGTAGGCTAGGCTAGGCCAGGCTAGATAGAGTAGGCTAGGCTAGGCTAGGATATGCTAGAGCAGGCTAGGCTAGGCTAGGCTAGGTAGAGTAGGCTAGAGTAGGTTAGGCTAGCTAGAGTAGTCTAGGCTAGTCTAAGATAGGATAGAGTAGGTTAGGTAGGCTAGGCTAGGCTAGGATAGCCTAGGTAGAGTAGGCTAGGCTAGGTAGAGTAGGCTAGAGTAGGACAGGCTAGGTAGAGTAGGCTAGGCTAGGCTAGGATATGATAGAGTAGTCTAGTCTAGGCCAGGCTAGGCTAGGCTAGGTAGACTAGGCTAGGTAGAGTAGGCTAGAGTAGGCTAGGCTAGGTTGAGTAGGCTAGGATAGGATAGAGTAGGCTAGGCTAGGCTAGGCTAGGTACAGTAGGCTAGGCTAAGCGAAGCGAGGCTAAGTTAGGCTAGGCTAGGCTAGGCTAGGCTAGGTGAGTCTACGCTAATCTAGGCTAGGCTAGGTAGAGTAGGCTAGGCTAAGCTAAGAGAAACAAAGCTAGGCTAAGCTAAGCTAAGCTAAGCTAGGCTATGCTAAGCTAGGCTAAGCAAGACTAAGCTAAGCTAGGCTAAGCTAAGCTAGGCTAGGCTAAGCAAAGCTAGGCTAAGCTAAGCTAAGCAAGGCAAAGCTAGGTTAGGCTAGGCTAAGCTAGGCTAAGCTAAGCGAGGCAAAGCTAGGCTAAGCTAAGCGAAGCAAAGAAAGGATAAGCTAGGCGAAGCTAAGCTAGGATAAGTTAGGCTAAGCCAGGCTAGGCAAGGCTAGGCTAAGCTAAGCTAGGCCAAGCTAGGCTAGGCAAATCTAGACTAAGCTAGGCTAGGCTAAGCTAGGCTAAGCTAAGCTAAACTAAGCTAGGCTAAGCTAGGCTGAGCTAGGCTAAGCTAGGCTAAGCTACGTTGAGCTAGGTAGAGAGCTAGGATAGAGTAGGCTAGGCAAGTTAGAGTAGGCTAGGCTAGTCTCGGCTAGGATAGAGTAGTCTAGGTTAAGTAGAGTAGGCTAGGCTAGTCTAGCATAGGCTAGGTAGAGTAGTCTAGGCTAGGCTAGGTAGAGTAGGCTAGGCTAGGCTAGGCTAAGTAGAGTAGGCTAGGTAGAATAGGCTAGGCAAGGCTAGGCTAGGAAGAGTAGCCTAGGATAGGCTAGGCAAGGTAGAGTAGGCTAGAGTAGGCTAGGCTAGGTAGAGTAGGCTAGGCTAGGATAGGATAGAGTAGGCTAGGTAAAGTACGCTAGGCTAGGTAGAGAAGGCTAGGCTAGGCCAGGCTAGGTATAGTAGGATAGGTAGAGTAGGCTAGAATAGGCTAGGCTAGGTAGAGTAGGCTAGGCTAGGCTAGGATAGGATAAAGTAGGCTAGGTAGAGTAGGCTAGGCTAGGACATGATAGAATAGAGTAGGCTAGGTAGAGCAGGCTAGGTTAGGCTAGGCTAGGTAGAGAAGGCTAGGTAGAGTATGCTAGAGTAGGCTAGGTACGATAGGCTCGATTAGGTAGAGTAGGCTAGTCTAGGATATGATACAGTAGGCTAGGTTATGCTAGGCTATGTAGAGCAGGCTAGGCTAGGCTAGGCTAGGTAGAGTACGCTAGGTAGAGTAGGCTAGGCTAGGTAGAGTAGACTAGGCTAGGCTAGGATAGGATAGAGGAGGCTAGGTAGAGTAGGCTAGGCTAGGCTAGGCTAGGATATGATAAAGTAGGTTAAGTAGAATAGGCTAGGATAGTCTAGGCTCGGTAGAGTAGGCTAGGCTATGTAGAGTAGGAAATAGTAGGCTAGGCGAGGTAGAGAATACTAGGCTAGGCTAGGATAGGATAGAGTAGGCTAGGTAGAATAGGCTATGCTAGGCTAGGCTAGGTAGAGTAGTCCAGGCCAGGCTAGGCTAGGTAGAGTAGGGTAGAGTAGGCTAGGAAAGATAGAGTAGGCTAGGCTAGGCTAGGCTAGGTAGAGTAGGCTAGAGAAGGCCAGGGTAGGTAGAGTAGGCTAGGCTAGGCTAGGATAGGATATGATAGAGTAGGCTAGGTAGAGTAGGCTAGGCTAGGTGAGGATAGGATAGAGTAGGCTAGGTAGAGTAGGCTAGGCTAGGCTAGGTAAAGTAGGCTAGAGTAGGCTAGGCTAGGTGGAGTAGGCTAGGATAGGTAGTGTAGGCTAGGTAGAGTATGCTAGAGTAGGCTAGGTTAGCATAACATAGAGTAGACTAGGGTAGGCTAGGCTAGGTAGAGTAGGGTAGGGTAGGGTAGGCTAGGTAGAGTAGGCTAGGGTAGGCTACGCTAGGATAGAGTAGTCTAGGTAGAGTAGGCTAAGCTAGGCTAGGCTAGGTAGAGTAGGCTAAGCAAGGCTAACCAAAGCTAGGCTAATCTAAGCAATGCAAAGCTAAGCTAAGCTAGGCAAAGCTAGGCTAACCTAGCCAAAGCTAGGCTAGGCTAGGCTAAGCTAAGTTAAGCTAAGCAAGACAAAGCTAGGCTGAGCTAGGCGACGCTAAGCTAGGATAAGCTAGGTGAAGCTAAGCTAGGATAAGCTAGGCTCAGCTAAGCTAGGCTAAGCTAGGCTAGGCTAGGCTAAGCTAAGCTAGGCAAAGCTAGGCTAGGCTAAGCTAAGCGAAGCAAAGCTAGACTAGGCTAAGATAGGCTAAGCTAAGCTAAACTAAGCTAGGCTAAGATAGGCTGAGCTAGGTAGAGTAGGCTAGGATAGAGTAGGCTGGGCTAGGCTAGGATAGAGTAGGCTATGTAGGTAGAGTACGATAGGCTAGGCTCGGCTAGAATAGAGTAGGCTAGGTTAAGTAGAGTAGGCTAGGCCAGGAAGAGTAGGCAAGGCTAGGCTAAGTAGGGTAGGGTAGGGTAGGCTAGGCTAAGTAGAGTAAGCCTAGTAGAGTAGGCTAGGTTAGGCTAGGCTAGAATAGGCTAGGCTAGGTATAGTAGGCTAGGCTAGGATAGGATAGAGTAGGCCAGGTAGAGTAGGTTAGGCTAGGCTAGGCTAGGTAGAGTAGGCTGGGCTAGGCTAGGCTAGGTAGAGTAGGCTAGAGTAGGCTAGGCTAGATAACGTAGGCTAGGGTAGGCTAGGCTAGGATAGGGTAGGCTAGGCTAGGCTAGGCTAATTAGAGTAGGCTAGGTAGAGTAGGCCAGAGTATGCTAGGCTAGACTAGGACATGATAGGATAAAGTAGGCTAGGTAGAACAGGCTAGGCTAGGCTAGGTTAGGTAGACTACGCTAGGCTAAGCTAGGTACAGTAGGCTAGGTACAGCAGGCTCGGTTTGGTAGAGTAGGCTAGGCTAAGATAGGATAGAGTAGGCTAGGCTATGCTAGGCTAGGTAGAGTAGGCTAGGCTAGGTAGAGTACGCTAGGTAGAGTAGGCTAGGCTATGCTAGGCTAGGTAGAGTAGGCTAGGCTAGGTAGAGTACGCTAGGTAGAGTAGGCTAGAGTAGGCTAGGCTAGGCTAGGATAGTATAGGATACAGGAGGCTAGATAGAGTAGGCTAGGCTAGGCTAGGATAGAGTAGGCTAGGTAGAGTAGGCTAGGCTAGGCTAGGCTAGGCTAGGCTCGGTAGAGTAGGCTAAGCTAGGTAGAGTAGGCCAGAGTAGGGTAGGCTAGGTAGAGAATGTTAGGCTAGGCTAGGATAGGATAGAGTAGGCTAGGCTAGGTAGAGTAGGTCAGGCTAGGTTACGCTATGTAGCGTAGGCTAGAGTAGGCTAGGCTAGGTAGAGTAGGCTAGGTTAGGCTACGTAGAGTAGGATAAGCTACGTAGAGTAGGCTACAGAAGGCTAAGCTAGGTGGAGTAGGCTAGGCTAGGATATGATAGAGTAGGCTAGGCTAGGTTAGGCTAGGTAAAGTAGGCTAAGCTAGGTAGAGTAGGCTAGGCTAGGCTAAATTTGGATAGAGTAGTTTAGGTAGAGTAGGCTAGGCTAGGCTAGGTAGAGTAGGCTAGGCTAGGCTAGGTAGAGTAGGCTAGGCTAGGTGGAGTAGGCTAGGCTAGGTTAGGATAGGATATAGTAGGCTAGGCTAGGTCGAGTAGGCTAGGCTAGGTAGAGTAGGCTAAGCTAGTCTAGGATAGGATAGAGTAGGCTAGGTAGAGTAGGCTAGGCTAGGCTATAATAGAGTAGGCTAGGTTAGGCTAAGCTAGGTAGAGTATGCTAGGCTAGGAAGACTCTGGTAGGCTAGGCTAGGACAGAATAGAGTAAACTAGGTAGAGTAGGCTAGAGTAGAGTAGGCTTGGTAGAGTAGGCTAGGTAGAGTAGGCTTGGTAGTTTAGGATAGGTAGAGTAGGCTAGAGTAGGCTAGGATAGGATAGGATATTGTAGACTAGATAGAGTAGGCTAGGCTAGGCTAGGTTAGGTAGAGTAGGCTACGCTAGTCTAGGCTAGGTAGAGTAGGCTAGAGTAGGATAGGCTAGGTTAGGTACTGTAGGCTAGGCTAGGTACAGTAGGCAAAGCTAGGCTAAGCTAGATAGAGTAGGCTAGAGTGGGCTATGCTAGGCTAGGATATGCTAGGATAGAGTAGGCTAAGCTAGGCTAGGCTAGGTAGAGTAGGCTAGGTACGGTCGGCTAGAGTATGCTAGGCTGGGCTAGAGTAGGCTAGGCTAGGTAGAGTAGCCTAGAGTAGTCTTGGCTAGGTAGAGTAAGCTAGGCTAGGCTAGGATAGGAGAGAGAAGGCTAGGCTAGGCTAGGATAGGATAGCGTAGGTTAAGTAGAGTAGGCTAGGCTAGGCCAGGCTAGGTAGAGTAGGCTAGGTTAGGCTGGGTAGAGTACGCTAGGTAAAGTAGGCTGAGCTAGGATAAGCTAGGCTGTGCTAGGCTTAGCTAAGCTAAGCTAGCTAGAGTAGTCTAGGGTAGTGTAGGCTAGGCTAGGCTAGGCTAGCTTAGGATAGAGTAGGCTATTTAGAGTAGGCTAGGATAGGCTAGGCTAGGTATAGTAGGTTAGGCTAGGCTAGGTAGAGTAGGATAGGCTAGGCTCGACTAGGTAGAGTAGGCTCAGCTAGGTAGAGTAAGCTAGGATAGGATAGGATAGGATAGGATAGAGTAGGTTAGGTAGAGTAGGCTAGGCTATGCTATGCTAGGTAGAGTAGGCTAAGTTACGTAGAGCAGGCTAGGTAGAGTAGGCTAGGTTACGTAGAGCAGGCTAGGTAGAGTAGGCTAAGTAGAGTAGACTTGGCTAGGCTAGGCTAGATAGAGTAGGCTAGGCAAGGCTAGGTTAGAGTACGCAAGAGTAGGTTAGGTTAGTATAGAGTAGGTTAGGTAGAGTAGGCTAAGCTAGGCTAGGCTAAGCTAGGTAGAGTAGGTTAGGCTAAGCTAGGCTAGGTAGACTAGGCTCGGCTAGGTACACTAGGCTAGGCTAGGCTATGCTATGCTCGGTAGAGTAGGCTAGGCTATGCTATGCTAGGTAGAGTAGGCTAGGGTAGGTAGAGTAGGCTAGGTAGAGTAGGCTAGAGTAGGCTAGGCTAGTTTAGGATAAGATAGAGTAGGCTAGGCTAGGTAGAGTAGGCTAGGCTAGGCTAGGCTAGGTACGCTAGGCTAGGCTAGGTTGAGTAGGCTACAATATGCTAAGCTTGGTAGAGTAGGCTAGGTTAAGCTAGGCTAGGTAGAGTAGGCTAGA
Organism: Picea engelmannii; assembly: GCA_009831015.1. NCBI lineage: Eukaryota > Viridiplantae > Streptophyta > Pinopsida > Pinales > Pinaceae > Picea > Picea engelmannii. The sequence continues at coordinate 16,401 of ML838842.1, forward strand.
GTAGGTTAGGCTAGGTATAGTAGGCTAGGGTCGGCTAGGATATGATAGAGTAGGCTAGGCTAGGTAGAGTAAGCTAGGCTAGGCTAGGCTAGGATAGAGTAGGCTAGACTTGGCTAGGCTAGGCAGAGTAGGCTAGTCTAGGCTAGGATATGATAGAGTAGGCTACGTAGAGTAGGCTATGATAGGCTAGGCTAGGTAGAGTAGGCTAGGCTAGGCTAGGCTAGGTAGAGTAGCCTAGGTAGAGTAGGCTAGGCTAGGCTAGGCTAGGTAGTGTAGGCTAGGTGGAGTAGGCTAAAGTAGGCTAAGCTAGAATAACATAGAGTAGGCTAAGGTAGGCTAGGCTAGGCTAGGTAGATTAGGTTAGGCTAGGTAGAGTAGGCTAGGATAGAGTAGTCTAGGTAGAGTAGGCTAGGATAGAGTAGTCTAGGTAGAGTAGGCTAGGCTAGGCTATACTAGGTAGAGTAGGCTAGGCTAGGTAGAGTAGGCTAGGTAGAGTAGGCTAGAGTGGGCTAGGCTAGGTAGAGTAGGCTAGGCTAGGATAGAGTAGGCTAGGTAGAGTAGGCTAGGATAGCCTATGCTAGTTAGAGTAGGATAGGCTAGGCTAGGCTAGGTAGAGTAGGCTAGAGTAGTCTAGGCTAGGTAGAGTAGGGTAGGATAGGATAGAGTAGGCTAGGATGGGCTAGGTAGAGTAGGCTAGGATGGGCTAGGTAGAGTAGGCTAGGCTAAGATAGAGTAGTCTAGGCTACTTAGAGTAGGATAGGATAGAGTATTCTTGGCTAGGCTAGACTAGGTAGAGTAGTCTAGGCTAGGTTGAGTAGACTAGACTAGGCTAAGGGAAGCAAAACTAAGCTAAGCTAGGCTAATCTAAGCTAAGCTAGGCTAATCTAAGCTAAGCTACGCTAGACAAGGCTAAGCTAGACTAAGCTAGGCTAGGCTAAGCTAAGCTAGGCTAGGTAAAGATAGGCTAAGCAAGGCTAAACAAAGCTAGGCTAAGCTAGGCTATGAAAAGCTAAGCTAAGCTAGACTAAGCTAGGCTAGGCTAGGCAAAGCTAGGCTTGGCTAGGCTAAGCTAGGCTAAGATAAGCGGGGCAAAGCTAGGCTGAGCTAGGCGAAGCTAAGTTAGGATAAGCTAGGCGAAGATAATCTAGGATAAGCTACGCTACGTTAGAGTAGGATAGACTAGGCTGAGCTAAGCTAGGCAAAGCTAGGCTAGGCTAAGCTAAGCGAAGCAAAGCTACGCTTGGCTAAGCTAGGCTAAGCTAAGCTGAACTAAGCTAGGCTAAGATAGGCTGAGCTAGGTAGAGTAGGCTAGGATAGAGTAGGCTAGGTTGAGCTAGGATAGAGTAGGCTAGGCTAGGTAGAGTAGGCTAAACTAGACTCAGCTAGGATAGAGTAAGCTAAGTTAAGTAGAGTAGGCTAGGCTAGTCTAGGCTAGGCTAAGCAGAGTAGGGAAGGCTAGGTAGAGTAGGCTAGGCTAGGCTAGGTTAGGATACGATAGAGTAGGCCAGGTAGAGTAGGTTAGGCTAGGCTAGGCTAGGTGGAGTAGGCTAGGCTAGGCTAGGCTAGGTAGAGTAAGCTAGGTAAAGTAGGCTAGGCTAGGATAGGATAGGATAGAGTAGGTTAGGTATAGTAGGCTAGGCTAGGCTAGGCTAGGTAGAGTAGGATAGGCTAGGCTAGTATAGGATAGAGTAGGCTAGACTAGGCTGGGCTAAGTAGAGTAGGCTAGAGTAGGCTAGGCTAGGACAGGATAGGATAGAGTAGGCTAGGTGGAGCAGACTAGGCTAGGCTAGGCTAGGTAGAGTAGGCTATACTAGGCTAGGCTAGGTACAGTAGGCTCGGTTAGGTAGAGTAGGCTAGGCTAGGATAGGATAGAGTAGGCTAGGCTATGCTAGGCTAGGTAGAGTAGGCTAGGCTATGCTAGGCCAGGCTAGGTAGCGTAGGCTAGATAGAGTAGGCTAGAGTAGGCTAGGCTAGGTAGAGTAGGCTAGGCAAGGAGGAGAAGTCTAGAGTAGGATAGGCTATGTAGAGTAGGCTAGGCTAGGTAAGGTTAGGTAGTGTAGGCTAGGTAGAGTAGGCTAGAGTAGGCTAGGCTAGGTATAGTAGGCTAGGCTAGGATAACATAGAGTAGGCTAGGTAGAGTAGGCTAAGCTAGGCTATGCTAGGTTAGGTAGAGTATGCTAGGTAGAGTAGGCTAGAGTAGGCTAGGCTAGGCTAGGCTAGGCTAGAGTAGGCTAGGCTAGAGTAGGCTAGGCTAGGTAGAGTAGGCTAGGCTAGGCTAGGCTAGGGTATAGTAGGCTAGGAAGAGCAGCCAAGGCTAGGCTAGGCTAGGAAGTGTAGGGTAGACTAGACTAGGATAGGATAGAGTAGGCTAGCCTAGACTAGGCTAGGCTAGACTAGGCTAGGCTAGGCCAGGCTGGGTAGAGTAGGCTAGAGTAGGCTATTCTAGGTAGAGTAGGCTAGGTTAGGCTAGGTAGAGTAGGCTAGCCTATGAGGAGTAGTTTAGAGTAGACTAGGCTAGGTAGAGTAGGCTAGGCTAGGCTAAGCTAGGTAGTGTACGCTAGGTAGAGTACGCTAGAGTAGGTTAGGCTAGGTATAGTAAGCTAGGTTAGGATAGTGTAGAATAGGCTAGGGTAGGCTAAGCTACGTAGAGTAGGCTAGGCTAGGCTAGGCTAGAATAGAGTAGTCTAGGTAGAGTAGGCTAGGCTATGCTAGGCTAGGTATAGTAGGCTAGGCTAGGTTAGGTAGAGTACGCTAGGCTGGTTAGAGTAAGCTAGGCTAGGTAGAGTAGGCTAGACAAGGCTAGGATAGGATAGAATAGGCTAGGCTAGGCTAGGCTAGTCTAGTTAGAGTATGTTAGAGTAGGCTAGGTTAGGTAGAGTAGGCTAGGCTAGGCTAGGCTAGGATATGATAGAATAGGCTAGGTAGAGTAGGCGAGGGTAGGCTAGGCTAAGTAGAGTAGAGTAGACTAGGCTAGGATATGATAGGTTTTGATAGACTGGTCTAGGTAGAGTAGGCTAGGCTAGGCTAGGCTAGGTTAGGTAGAGTATGTTAGGTAGAGTAAGCTAGAGTAGGCTAGGTTAGGTAGAGTAGGCTAGGCTAGGCTAGGCTAGGATAGAGTAGGCTAGGAAGAGTAGGCTAGGCTAGGCTAGGAAGTGTAGGGTAGGGTAGACTAGGATATGATAGAGTAGGCTATGTAGAGTAGGCTAGGCTAGTCTAGGCTAGGCAAGGCCAGGCTAGGTAAAGTAGGCTAGAGTAGGCTATTATAGGTAGAGTAGGCTAGGCTAGGTTAGGTAGAGTAGGCTAGTCTAGGAGGAGTAGTTTAGGGTAGGCTAGGCTAGGTAGAGAAGGCTAAGCTAGGCTAGGGTAGGTAGTGTAGGCTAGGTAGAGTATGCTATAGTAGGCTAGGTTAGGTATAGTAACCTAAGCTAGGATAGCGTAGAGTAGGCTAGGTAGAATAGGCTAGGGTAGGCTAGTCTAGGTAGAGTAGGCTAGGCTAGGCTAGGCTAGAAGAGAGTAGTCTAGGTAGAGTATTCTAGGCTATGCTAGGCTAGGTTTAGTAGGCTAGGCTACGCTAGGTAGAGTAGGCTAGAGTAGGCTAGGCTAAGTAGAGTAGGCTACGCAAGGTAGAGTAGGGTAGAAAAGGCTATCATAGAATAGAGTAGGTTGGGTTATGCTAGGATAGGATAGAGTAGGCTAGGTAGAGAGAGCTAATCTAGGCTATGCTAGGTAGAGTAGGCTAGGTAGAGTTGGCTAGAGTAGGGTAGGCTAGGCTAGATAGAGTAGGCTAGAGTAGGCTAGGCTAGGTAGAGTAGGCTAGAATAGGATAGAGTAGACTAGGTAGAGTAGGCTAGAGTAAATTAGTATAGGTAGAGTAGGCTAGGCTAGGCTAGCCTAGGTAGAGTAGGCTAGGAAGCGTAGGCTAGAGTAGGCTAGTCTAGGAAGAGTAGGCTAGGCTATTCTAGAATAGGATAGACTAAGCTAGGTAGAATAGGCTAGGCTAGGTAGAGTAGGCTAGGCTAAGCTAGGTAGAGTAGGCCAGAGTAGGCTAGGCTATTCTAGAATAGGATAGACTAAGCTAGGTAGAATAGGCTAGGCTAGGTAGAGTAGGCTAGGCTAAGCTAGGTAGAGTAGGCTAGGTAGAGTAGGCCAGAGTAGGCTAGGCTAGGATAGGATAGGATAAAGTAGGCTAGGTAGAGTACGATAGGCTAGGCTAGGCTAGGTAGAGTAGGCTAGAGTAGGCTAGGCTAGGATAGAGTAGGATAGAGTAAGCTAGGTAGAGAAGGCTAATCTAGGCTGGGCTAGGTAGACTAGGCTAGGCTAGGGTAAGATATGATAAAGTAGGCTAGGTAGAGTAGGCTAGGCTAAGCTAGGCTAGGTAGAGTAGGCTAGGCTAAGCTAGGATAGGATAGAGTAGGCTAGGTAGAGTAGGCTTGGCTAAGCTAGGCTAGGTAGAGTAGGCTAGGCAAGGCTAGGCTAGGTATAGTAGGCTAGACTAGGCTAGATAAGGTAGAGTAGGCTAGGCTAGGATATGATAGGTTATAGTAGGCTAGGCTAGGATAGGATATAGTAGGCTAGGCTAGGCAAGGCTATGTAGTGTAGGCTAGGCTATCCTAAGCTAGGTAGAGTACTCTAGGTAGAGAAGGCTAGGCTAGGTAGAGTAGGCAAAGCTAAGATAAGATAGAGTAGGCTAGGTAGAGTAGGCTAGGATAGGTAGAGTACTCTAGGCTACGTAGAGTAGGCTAGGCTAGGCTAAGCAAAGAGAAGCAAGACTAAGCTAGGCTAGTCTAGGCTAGGCTAAGCTAGGCTAGGTAGAGTAGGCTAGGCTAAGCTAGGTAGAGTAAGCTAGGGTAGGCTAGGCTAGGTATTGTTGGCTAGGTAGAGTAGGCTAGAGTAGGCGAGGCTAGGTAGAGTAGGCTAGGCTAGGCTAGGCTAGGATAGAGTAGGCCAGGTAGAGTAGGCGAGGGTACGCTAGGCTAGGCTAGGATAGGATGGGATAGACTAGTCTAGATAGAGTAGGCTAGGCTAGGCTAGGCTAGGCTATATAGAGTACGCTAGGCTAGGCTAGGCTAAGTTAGGTAGACAATGCTAGGTAGAGTAGGCTAGAGTAGGCTAGGTTAGGTAGAGTAGGCTATGCTAGGCTAGGCTAGGAAGAGTAGCCAAGACTAGACTAGGCTAGAAAGTGTAGGGTAGGCTAGGCTAGGCTAGGTAGAGTAGGCTAGGCTAGGTAGAGTAGGCTCGAGCAGGGTAGGCTAGACTAGGCTAGGTAGGCTAGGCTAGGCTAGGCTAGGCTATGTAGAGTAGGCTAGGCTGGGCTAGGCTAGGTAGATTAGGCTAGGCCAAGCTAGGTAGAGTAGGCTAGGTTAGGCTAAGCTAGCTTGAGTAGGCTAGGATAGGTAGAGAAAGCTAAGCTAGGCTAGGATAGCAAAGAGTAGGCTAGGTAGAGTAGTTTAGGCTAGGTATAGTAGGCTAGGTAGTGTAGGCTAGAGTAGGCTAGGCTAAGTAGAGTAGGCTAGGCTAGGATAGGATAGGATAGAGTAGTCTAGGTAGAGTAGGCTAGGCTAGGCTAGGCTAGGTAGAGTAGGCTAGGATAGGTAGAGTAGGCTAGGATAGGATAGAGTAGGCTAGGTACAGTTTGCTAGGCTAGTCTAGGCTAGGTAGAGTAGGCTAGAGTAGGCGATGCTAGGTAGAGTAGGCTAGGCTAGGTAAAGTAGGCTGGAGTAGGCTCGGCTAGGTAGAGTAGCCTAGGGTAGGCTAGGATAGAATAGTGTAGGATAGGTAGAGTAGGCTAGGCTATAGGCTAGGCTAGGCTAGGTAGAGTAGGCTAGGAGGAGTAGGCTAGAGTAGGCTTGGCTAGGTAGAATAGGCTAGGCTAGGATAGGCTAGGATGGAGTAGGCTAGGTAGAGTGGGCTAGAGTAGGCTAGGCTATGTAGAGTAGGTTAGGCTAGGCTAAGATTGGATAGAGTAGGCTAGGCTAGGCTAGGTAGAGTAGAGTAGGCTAAGTTAGGCTAGGCTAGGTAGAGTAGGCTATGTATAGTAGGCTAGAGTAGGTTAGGCTAGGTAGAGTAGGCTAGGTAGACTAGCCTAGGTGGACTAGGCTAGGCTAGGTAGAATAGGATAGGCTAGGATAGGATAGGATAGAGTAGGCTAGGGTAGGCTGGGCTAGGTAGAGTAGGCTAGGCTAGGTTAGGATAGGTTAGAGTAGGATAGGCTAGTCTAGGCTAGGTGGAATAGGTTAGGTAGAGAAGGCTAGAGTAGCTTAGGCTAGGTAGAGTAGGGTAGGCTCGGCTAAGATAGGATAGAGTAGGTTAGGTAGAGTAGAATAGGCTAAGCTAGGCTAGGTGGAGTAGGCTAGAGTAGGGTAGGATAGACTAGGCTAGGTAGAGTTGGCTAGGCTAGGCTAGGTAGAGTAGGTTAGGTAGAGTAGGCTAGGATATGCTAGGTTAGGTAGAGTAGAGTAGGCTAGGCTATGTAGAGTAGAGTAGCCTAGCCTAGCCTCGGCTAGGTAGAGTAAGCTACATTAGGTTATGCTAGGTAGAGTAGGCTAGGCTAGGCTAGGATAGGATAGAGTAGGCTAGGTAGAGTATGGTAGGCTAGGCTAGGCTAGGTAGAGAAAGCTAGGCTATCCTAGGCTAGGTAGAGTAGGCTATAGTATGCTAGTCTAGGTAGAGTAGGCTAGGCTAGGCTAGAATAGGATAGAGTAAGCTAGGTAGAGTAGGCTAGTCTAGGCTAGGCTAGGTAGAGTAGGCTAGATTAGGCTAGGCTAGGTAGAGTAGGCTAGGCTAGGATAGGATAGAAAAGAGTAGGCTAGGTAGAGTAGAGTAGGCTAGAGTAGACTAGGCTAGGTAGAGTAGGCTAGGCTAAGATAGGATAGAAAAGAGTAGGCTAGGTAGAGTAGAGTAGGCTAGGCTAGGCTAGGTAGAGTAGGCTAGGCTAGGCCAGGATAGGATAGAGTATGCTAGGTAGAGTAGGCTTGGCTATGCTAAGCTAGGAAAGGATAGAGTAGGATAGGCTAGGCTAGGCTAGGTAAAGTAGGATAGGCTAGGCTAGGTTAGATAGAGTAGGCTAGAGTAGGCTAAGCTAGGTAGAGTAGGCTAGGCTAGGCTAGGCTAAGTACAATAGGCTAGGTAGAGTAGGCTAGGATATGATAGAGTAGGCTAGGTAGATTAGGCAAGGCTATGCTAGGCTAGGCTAAGCTAGGTAGAGTAGGCTAGGTAGAGTAGGCTAGAGTAGACTAGGCCAGGTAGAGTAGGCTAGTCTAGGATAGGATAGGATAGAGTAGGCTAGGTAGATTACTCTAGGCTAGGCTAGGCTAGGTAGTGTAGGCTAGGTAGAGTAGGCCAGAGTAGGCTAGGCTAGGTAGAGTAGGCTAGGCTACGCTAGAATATGATAGAGTAAGCTAGGTAGAGTAGGCTAGTCTAAGCTAGGCTAGGTAGAGTAGGTTTGGTAGAGTAAGCTAGAGTAGGCTAGGCTAGGAAGAGTAGGCTAGGCTAGGATAGGATAGGATAGAGTAGGCTAGGTAGAGTAGGCTAGGCTAGGCTAAGCTAGGTAGAGTAGGAAAGGCTAAGCTAGGATAGGATAGAGTAGGCTAGGTAGAGTAGGCTTGGCTAGGCTAGGGTAGGGTAGGATAGAGTAGGCTAGGTAGAGTAGGCTAGGCTAGGTAGAGTAGTCTAGACTAGGTATAGTAGGCTAGGCTAGGTTAGGCAAGATAGACTGGGCTAGGTAGAGTAGGCTAGAGTAGGCTAGGCTAGGTAGAGTAGGCTAGACTAGGATAGGATAGAGTATGCTAGGCTAGGCAAGGCCAGGTAGAGTAGGCTAGGCTATCTTAGGCTAGGTAGAGTAGGCTAGGCTTGGATAGGATAGAGTAGGCTAGGTAGAGTAGGATAGGTTAGGCTAGGCTAGGTAGAATAGTTCAGGCTAGGCTAGGTAGAGTAGTCTAGTCTATGTACAATAGGCTAGGTTAAGCTAAGGAAAGCGAAGCAAGACTAAGCTAGGCTAGGCTAAGCTGGGCTAAGCTAGGCTAGGTAGAGTAGGCCAGGCTAGGTAGAGTAGGCAATAGTAGGCTAAGCTAGGTAGAGTAGGCTAGGATAGGATAGGATAGGATAGAGTACGCTAGGTAGAGTATGCTAGGGTAGGTAGAGTAGGTTAGGCTAGGCTAGGCTAGGTAGAGTAGGCTCGGCTAGTTAGAGTAGGCTAAGTAGAGTAGTCTAGTTAGAGTAGGCTAGGTTAGGCTAGGCTAGGCTAGGTAGAGTAGGCTAGGTTAGGTAGAGTAGGTTAGAGTAGGCTAGGCTAAGTAGAGTAGGATAGGCTAGGATAAGATAGGATAGAGTAGGCTAGGTAGAGTAGGTTAGGCTAGGCTAGGCTAGGTAGAGTAGGCTAGGTTAGGCTAGGATAGGATGGGATAGAGTAGGCTAGGTAGAGTAGGCTAGGCTAGGCTAGGTAGAGTAGGCTAGAGTAACCTTGGCTTGT
>ML838842.1:26341-37049 GCA_009831015.1 Picea engelmannii
ACTTTTTCTTTTGCATTCATTTTTAAGTTTGAAAGATCCATGACTAAAACTTCCGGAGGTTTACCATCTCCAAATTTTTCCAAAAAACATGACTCAAATTTTTCCCAAGATACTATAGTGTGAGGTTGTTGTGCAAAGTACCAGGTGGATGCATTACCCTCAAAGGTGTAAGGGAACAACCTACAGACAACATCTTCATGTTCAACGTTACGGAGTCTGATGGCTAACATAAATTTTTTGATATGATCTTCAGCTATCTGTTTTGAATTGGGATCAAACTTAGGAAGCCATTTCTCTGGATGCTTAGGCAAAGGGTGTTGGTCTCCAGGTACAGCTATGACATCCTGGTCCAACCAAGGTCTAGCAGGGTTGTTTTGATTTTCCATTGGGGTAGTGAGTGTAGAAGGATGAGAAGGTGTTTTGCCTTCGTCAAAAGAGGAATCTCCTCCAGAAGAAGGAGGAGATGATGGAGGAGGTGAAGGAGGTATCCCAGATCCTCCTGCAGCAGGATTATTGTTAGGATCTGTAGGATTCAGAGTAAGGTTTATATCACCTAGTTGTTCTCTAACTTCAGAGAAGTCTAGAGGTTGACCCCACGAGCGATTTGGTTTCCTAAGACTAGCAAAGGCTTTATGTGATTTAATAAGAGATTGTTTGAAGATTTCTTGTATATCACCACCTGTAGGATTAGGGGTTGCTGGCTCAACTGTGATCTGAGGATCTTCGGTTGAAGTAGTTTCTGTTTGAGGGGGAATACTATCGAATGAATGGCTTCTAGTCACTATAGGGGAGTGATTAGGGGGTGGAGGAGTCTTGCGACCACCTCATGCCATTAAGTTATTTCAGGCCCTCCTTCTAGCGCCATTTGATGATGGGTGAAATTGACCATTCGTCAACTGGGAGAGTGGAACCGGTCTGAGGTTGTCTAAATAACCCAAGCCGTTTGGAATGGACCACCTTGACGAGTTTAACGACTCCGTTGGCCACCCTAAGGTCTCATATGGAAACCAAAGAGAAATGATCTGAGCTAAGAAATCTAAAGGAAAACTAGAAACTAATAAAACAAAGACAAAGAACTAAAACTAATAAAGGAAACTAGAAACTAATAAAGCAAACTAAACTAACTACACTAATCTAACTATAAATTACTAACTACTTATATATACAATATACTAACTATGATTATAATAACTCAAATCAACTACCTAATTATCAACTATGATACTCCTTATTCACAAATATACAATATGGACAAATTACAGATTTGATCAAAACCTGCAAAACTCATGTGATCGCTGCCTTTAGACAGCCAAGGGTCTCTTTTTTTATTTTTGTATTTATGAAAAAGAAATACAAACTACTGAAATTAAACAATCTAATAAAATTACTGAAATTAAACAATGTAATATAGATCTAACTAGACTATCATTTATATTAAACTACTTAACATAAACAGTAAACATCTAACTATTTGACCTGGAAACGCTCCAAGTCTGCCCTGTGTAGGATGACTTCTTAAGCTAGTTGGAGGAAGAAATTCACACCATTTAGTCCTTAAGCTTTTCGAAAACGATCAGCTATGCCGCTTCTTGAAGTGTTGTTACAGGACAAACAAGACATAAAAGAAATCATAACAGTTTTTTGATGATAAATCTCTGCAATAAGGGAAACCTATTATGCAGGAAACTTATATAACAATTCAACCTACGAAGAAGACAAAGCTATCATTCATAAAATGAATCCACAACTGTTATGTTCTTTATCTCTTTGAAAGCAACAAGATATGTATAACAATAAGAAATTATATCACTTGAATTTGATTTAGATAACAAAAGTAATACTAAACCATAAACATAATGATATACAAAACTTGGAACAAAGTGTCGATATATTGAAAAGCAAAATCCACGACAAAACATCAATTTTGCTCCAGTTTGAATCAGAATTACATATCTATGTTCTTCCAAAACTGATGATGATCTTCCATATTACAAAACCATAGGTTTATATAAGTTTCTCACAAGGTAAAACATCCTTGTGAATAATAGCAAACAATTTACACAATCTGGGAATAATCCCAAAAATCTCTTAAACTAAGTAACTAAAAATGCAAGTGAAATCTTTAAGATATCTTCCAACTGCTCCTCACATCCACTACCAATTCGAATTTGCCTGTAATAGACATAAAGATCAAGTTAGAGGAGTATTTTATTGAGAAAACAATAGAAAAAATGACTCTATAGACTTAGCTACAGAATCTTCTGATTCTGTAGCTGGTCTAGAATAGTAAATAGGACCAGAAGCATATATATGTAGGTAAGAGGGTTTTGTCCGCGTGGGGGAATCAAAAGAAAGAAAATGCTCGTGTCCTAAAAGACGTAACGTCCTTCCTCTCAAATAGCACTGGACCTTCCAATAGTTCTCAACAGTGGGGTCTGAAGTTACCGGAAGAGAGACTAGTGAAGGATGAAACAACTGGTTATAATGAGGGGTAGAGGGGGCATATCCCGAAAGAGCTGGCGATATTTCCCAATAGCCACACAAAATCCAATCAAGGTGCAATTGTAGCCCACAATCGCCACTTGGGTAGATGTCCTAAATTGGTCACTAGGTACCTCGGTCCAAGTACGGCATTTAGATTTTTGGCCTAAGAAATGGGTCATGGGTTGGATCCCGTCCAAGAGGTGGGTACCTCAAGGGGGGACGCACAGAACAACCGGACCTCGGCCTTCGACCCTTCACGGGTATCTCCCTGCCTTATGGTGATTGGAACACTGGACTTGGAGGATTTTGAAGTTCCCTATTTGTTAACTTCTATGTTTGAAAATGTGAGAACTAGATAACGGGAGTTATTTGGATGCCTATCCCCGAAATCCTACCTAGACTAAAATTTTCTTTTGGCACCTCCTGTGGAGGAAAACTTAGTGAGTTTTTAGAAATTTTTTAGATGATGTTGTGTTGTGAGGTTGGGGGTGAAAACCAACCTCGTTTGATTAAAAGTGGGAGTGGATAGTCCTGTCAAGAAAAGATGGGGTGTTTTCAGAATCCCTTTGGAGGAAACCTACTTAGACCTCCACGTTTCGAGAAGAGGCTATGTAAGTGTAAAAAGTGACTTTTGTGTGTGAATGAAAAGTGTACCAAATTTTAGTTATTTAGATGTCACCTTGCTGCATGTGGACTTCACTTGGTCCTTACAAAAGTGCGATTACCTAATTAGCTAGATGTCATTGGTACAACCTTGTGGAATTTTAAAAGCCCTAGGAAACTAGCATGTGGACATGTGGTCCGTTACTATCCTTTAACTCTCTATGTGTGAGTTAATATAGAAAAAACATGAAACTATCCTAGATTGAACATGTGGGCATGTGTGGGCCCGTTACAAACTTTTAAACTCTCCTAGTTTTTTGATCTAAGAAAGCAAAATTGCAACCACTATCCTACTTTTGTGACATGTGGGCATGTATGGGCCCGTTACAAATTTAGGATATGTTTGAAAAAATGAAACTAAGAGGGGTCCCAAAAGGGCCTTTGTCCTCTCCTAAAAGTTTTTGAATTTTGTTAAGGGAGATGAGATTGTTTTCGCAATCTTTTTTTGGTTCTCAAGATCGCTTTTAAGGGCGCAAGAGAAGAGCATACTCAAGGATTGTTACTTCAATTTCTAGTCCCAAATGTGAATTAGGTGTGATTAAGTATGATTGTCCAACTTAGATTATAAATCAAAGCAAGCCATCCACGTGACAAAAAGCAAATAAGGGAAAATGATTTTTATCCACCTAAGTGCCTATGTTTGTTTGACTATCCCCTTTATAAGTTGAAGGGTCTAATTGGTGCAGTATTTAGAGCATGCATATCATCATTCTTAAGAAGGAAAATGACTTTCCCCACATCCCAAGACCTTACAATGTAAAAATTTTGTGCGAAATGCACGACCTCTAGTGTAGACAGGCGCGTGCAGAGCGCTGATGCGCGTTCGAAATCAATAGAACAGGTGCATGCACGCAGAGACAGACCGTGGTAAAAGCACTCGTGCGCCCGATACGCGTCTGTGGGGTGAAATACCCGCGCGCGTGTGGTAAGCGGCCGAGAGAGGAAATCCGGATGGATTTCTCTCAAATCTCCCTTGAATTGACTGGTTAGCAGGTTGGCAGAGGCCGGTTTGTGCACCTGCAAGTTAATAAAAGCAAAAGGAAAGAAAAATAAACTCAAATGAGGAAGGAATTGATACCTAATCCCCAGTACGATCGCCAATCTGTTTGCACCCAATTCGTCACTTGGTGAGCAAATAAAGGGTGCTTACATGCCCAGTTGGGTCTTGCTGAGCATGACAATTGTAGAGGGAAGGGTTAGAGAAATAAAAGCAAAACTATAAGCAAGAATTAAATTAAAACAAACTAAAACTATGAGCATATGGAAAAAGAAATAACAAACGCAAAAGACCAATATCACCAATGTTTTTAGGCTGATCAATTGATGAAATCCAAAGCACAATGAAGAAAGGGAACTGTGGTTCCTTCTTCCTCCAAATGAAGGCTCTTGAGGGCCTCACAAACTTGCTCTCCTTACAATAAGAAAATGAGAATGATGGTGAAAGAACTCCAAGCACATTCACTCAATGGAGAGGTGAATGGCTCAATGAAATGGTGCTAATGTGTTTTTGTCAAGGAGTGAGTCCTTAAAACAATCTAAACAACATAACATTACATGAAATTCCTTGAGAAAATGATGTTTCCTCATGGCTTTTTATAGCATAGCATTGGGTGATTATGTAACTCCTTTGAGGTGTGAAAAGGGGCTCTTTAGGGCTTAATTAGGTCTTTGACAAGCCTACCATGCGGATTCAGCTCAGATTTGGGAGTCAAATCGGCTTGGGAGCTGATCCATTAGTGGTTGGGAGGCCGACCAATTCCATAAATGCATCATTTAGCAGGTGCGCGGGTTTTTGCTAGGTAGAGTAGGCTCGTATAAGCTAGGCTAGGATAGGATAGAGTAAGCTAGGTAGAGTAGACTCGTATAAGCTAGGCTAGGTAGAGTAGGCTAGGTAGAGTAGGCTAGAGTAGGCTAGGCTAGGTAGTGTAGGATAGGCTAGGTTAGGATAGGATAGAGTAGGCTACGTAGAGTAGCCTAGGCTAGGCTAGGCTATGTAGAGTAGGCTAGAGTAGGCTAGGCTAGGATAGGATAGAGTAGGCTTGGTAGAGTAGGCTGGGTTAGGCTAGGCTAGGTAGAGTAGGCTAGGCTAAGCTAGGCTAGGTAGAGTAGGATAGAGTAGGATAGAGTAGGCTAGGCTAGGTAGAGTAGGCTAGGCTATGCTAGGCTAGGATAGAGTAGGCTAGGTAGAGTAGGCTAGGCTAGGCTAGGCTAGGTAGAGTAGGCTAGGTAAAGCTGTCTAGGCTAGGCTAGGATAGTATAGAGTAGGCTAGGCTAGGCTAGGCTAGGTAAAGTAGGCTAGGCTAGGTAGAGTAGGCTAGGTTAGGCTAGGATAGGATAGAGTAGGCTAGGTAGAGTACGCTAGTCTAGGCTAGGCTAGGTAGAGTAGGCTAGGCTAGGTAGAGTAGGCTAGAGTAGGCTAGACCTAGTAGAGTAGGCTAAGCTAGGCTACGATAGGATAGATTAGGCTAGGCTAGGCTATGCAAAGTAGGCTAGGAGGAGTAGGATAGAGTAGGCTAGGCTGGGCTAGGATAGGATGGAGTAGGTCATGCTAGGCTAGGTAAAGTAGGCTAGGCTAGGTTAGGCTAGGTAGAGTAGGCTAGAATAGGCTAGGCTAGGTAGAGTAGGCTAGAGTAGGCTAGGCCTAATAGAGTAGGCTAAGCTAGGCTACGATAGGATAGATTAGGCTAGGCTAGGCTATGTAAAGTAGGCTAGGAGGAGTAGGGTAGAGTAGGCTAGGTTGGGCTAGGATAGGATAGAGTAGGTCATGCTAGGCTAGGTAAAGTAGGCTAGGCTAGGTTAGGCTAGGTAGAGTAGGCTAGATTAGGCTAGGCTAGGTGGAGTGGGCTAGGCTAGGATAGGATAGGATAGAGTAGGCTAGGCTACGCTAGGTAGAGTAGGCTAGGCTAGGTTAGGTTAGGTAGAGTAGGGCAGGTAGAGTAGGCTTGGCTAGGCTAGGCTAGGTGGAGTGGGTTAGGCTAGGCTAGGATAGGATAGAGTAGGCTAGGTTACGCTAGGTAGAGTAGGCTAGGCTAGGCTAGGTTAGGTAGAGTAGGGCAGGTAGAGTAGGCTAGAGTAGGCTAGGCTAGGTAAAGTAGCCTAGGCTAGGATTGGATAGGATAGAGTAGGCTAGGTAAAGTAGGTTAGGCTAGGCTAGGCTAGTCTAGGCTAGGTAGAGTAGGCTAGGTAGAGTAGGCTAGGCTAGAGTAGGATAGGATAGAGTAGGCTAGGCTAGGCTAGGTAGAGTACACTAGGCTAGGCTAGGCTAGGTAGAGTAGGCTAGAGTAGGCTAGGCTAGGTAGAGTAGGCTAGAGTAGGCTAGGCTAGGTAGAGTAGGCTAGGATGGGATAGAGTAGAATAGGTAGAGTAGGCTAGAGAATGCTAGGCTAGGTAGAGTAGGCTAGGCTATGCGAGGATATGATATAGTAGGCTAAGTAGAGTATGCTAGGCTAGGCGAGGCTAGGTAGAGTAGGCTAGGCTAGGCTAGGATAGGATAAAGTAGTCTAGGTAGAGTAGGCTAGGCTAGGCTGGGCTAGGTAGAGTAGGCTAGGCTAGGCTAGGCTAGGCTAGGTAGAGTGGGCTTGCTAGGCCAGGTAGAGTAGGCCAGGCAGAGTAGGCTAGGCTAGGTACAGTAGGCTAGAGTAGGCTAGGCTAGGTAGAGTAGGCTAGGATAGGATAGGATATAGTAGGTTAGGCTAGGCTAGGCTAGGTAGAGTAGGCTAGAGTAGGTTAGCCTAGGTAGAGTAGGCTAGGCTAGGATAGGATAGGATAGAGTAGGCTAAGTAGAGTAGGCTAGGCTAGGCCAGGCTAGGCTACGTAGAGTACTCTAGGTTAGGTAGAGTAGGCTAGGCTAGGCTAAGATAGGCTAGGATAGGCTAAGCTTGGCTGAGCTAGGCTAGGCGAGTTTACGCTGGGCTAGGTAGAGTAGGATAGGCTAGGCTAGGCTAGGTAGAGTAGGCCAGGATAGGCTAAGCTAGATAGAGTAGGCTCGGTTAGGTATAGTAGGCTAGGCTACGCTAGGTAGAGTATGCTAGGCTAGGATATAGTAGTCTAGGCTAGAGAGAGTAGGCTAGGATAGAGTAGGTTTCGCTAGGCTAGGCTAGGTAGAGTAGGCTAGGTAAAGTAGTTTAGGCTACGCAGAGTAGGCTAGGGAGAGTAGGCTAGGCTAGGCTAAGCGAAGCAAAGCTATGCAAAGTTAGGCTAAGCTAAGCTATGCTAAGCTAGGCTTGGCTAAGCCAGGCTAAGCTAAGCTAGGCTAAGGTAGGCTAGGCTAGGATAAGGTAGGCTAGGCTAGGATAAGGTAGGCTAGGCTAGGCTACGCAAAGCTAGGCTAAGCTAGGCTAAGCAAAGCTAGGAAAATATACGCTAAGAAAAGCTAGGCAAATCTAGGCAAGGCTTGGCTAAGTAAGGCTAAGCTAAGCGAGGAAAAGCTAGGCTAAGCTAAGCTAGGTTAGGGTAGGCTAGGGTAGGCTAGGTTAGGCTAAGCTAGGCTAGGCTAAGCTAGTCTAGGCTAGGCTAAGCTAGGCAAAGCTAGGCTAAGCTAAGCGAAGCAAAGCTCGGATTAGCTAGGCTACGCTAAGTTAGGCTAAGCTAGGCTAAGCTAAATTAGGCTAAGCTAGCCTGAGCTAGCCTGAGCTAGGCTAATCTAGGCTGAGCTACGCTGAGCTAGGTAGAGTAGGCTAGGCTAGGATAGAGTAGGTTAGGCTAGGTAGAGTAGGCTAGGCTAAGTAGAGTAGGCTAGGCTAGTCTAGGCTAGGCTAGGTAGAGTAGGCTAGGTGGAGTAGTCTAAGCTAGGCTAGGCTAGGAAGAGTAGACTAGGTAGAATAGGCTTGAGTAGGCTAGGCTAGGTAGAGTTTTCTAGGATAGGATATGATAGAGTAGGCTAGGTAGTGTAGGCTAGCCTAGGCTAGGCTAGGCTAGGATAGGATAGAGTAGGCTAGGCTAGGCTAGGCTAGGTAGAGTAGGCTAGGTATTGTAGGCTAGAGTAGGCTAGTCTAGGTAGAGTATTCTAGGCTAGGCTAGAATAGGATAGAGTAGGCTAGGTAGAGTAATCCAGGCTAGGTTAGGCTAGGTAGAGTAGTCTAGGTTAGGTATTGTAGGCTAGCCTAACCTAGGATAGGCTGGAGTAGGCTAGGTAGAGTAGGCTAGACTAGGCTAGGCTAGGTAGAGTAGGTTAGGTAGAGTAGGCTAGAGTAGGTTTGGCTAGGTAGAGTAGGCTAGGCTAGGCTAAGAAAAGATAGAGTAGGTTAGGTAGGCTAGGCTAGGCTAGGTAGAGTAGGCTAGGTAGAGTAGGCTAGGCTAGGCTAGGCTAGGCTAAGTAGAGTAGGCTAGAGTAGGTCAGGCTAGGTAGAGTAGGCTAGGCTAGGCTAGGATAGGATAGAGTAAGCTAGGCTAGGCTAGGTTAGGTAGAGTAGGCTAGGCAAGGCTAGGCTAGTTAGAGTAGGCTAGGCTAGCTAGAGTAGGCTAGGCTAGGCTAGGCTAGGTAGAGTAGAGTTGGCTAGGCTAGGCTAGGCTAGGTATAGTAGGCTAGGCTAGGCTAGGATAGGTAGACTATGCTAGTTAGAGTAGGCTAGAGTAGGCTAGGCTAGGTTGAGTACGGTAGGCTAGGCTAGGATAGGATAGAGTAGGCTAGGCTAGGGTAGGCTAGGTAAAGTAGGCTAGGCTATCATAGGCTACGTAAAGTAGGCTACGTAGAGTAGGCTAGACTAGCTAGAGTAGGCTAGGCTAGGCTAGGATAAGATAGAGTAGGCTAGGTATAGAAGGCTAGGCTAGGTAGAGAAGGCTATGCTATGCTAGGTAGAGTAGTCTAGGATACATAAAGTAAGCTAGGTTAGGCTATGCTAAGCTAGGCTAAGTTAAGCTAAGCTAAGCTAAGCTAGGCAAAGTTAGGCTAAGTTAGACTAAGCTAGGCTAGGCTAAGCTAGGTAGAGTAGTCTAGGTAGGCTAGGTATAATAAGCTAGGTAGAGTAATCTAGGCTAGGTAGAGTAGGCTAGGCTAGGCTAAGCAAAGCAAACCTAGGCTAAGCTAGGCTAAGCTAAAGCTAAGCTAAGCTTGGCTAGGCTAAGCTCGACTAAGCTAGACTAAGCTAAGCTAGGCTATGCTACGTAAATCTAGGCTAAGCAAAGCTAGGCTAAACTAGGCTAAGCAAAACTAGGCAAAGCTAGGCTAAGTTAGGCAAAGCTAGGCTAGGCTAGGCTAAGCTAAGCTAAGCTAAGCGAGACAAAGCTAGGCTAAGATAGGCTAAGCTAAGCGAGGCAAATCTAGGCTAAGCTAAGCGAGGCTAAGCTAGGATAAGCTAGGCTAGGCTAGGCTAGGCTAGGCTAAGCTATGCTAAACTAAGCTAGGCTAAGTTAGGCTGAGCTAGGCTAAGCTAGGCTGAGCTACGCTAAGCTAGGTAGAGTACGCTAGGATAGAGTAGGCAAGGCTAGGCTAGGTTAGAGTAAGCTAGGCTAGGTAGAGTAGGCTAAGCTAGGCTAGGTAGAGTAGGCTAGGCTAGGCTAGGTTGAGTAGGCTAGGCTAGGCTAGGTAGGGTAGGCTAGGCTGGGTAGAGTAAGCTAGGCTAGGTAGAGTAGGATAGAGTAGGCTAGGATAGCTAGAGTAGGCTAGGCTAGGCTAGGATAGGATATGATAGAGTAGGCTAGGCTAGGTAGAGTAGGCTAGGGTAGTCTAGGCTAGGCTAGGTAGAGTAGGCTAGGCTAGGCTAGGTAAAGTAGGATATTTAGAGTAGGCTAGGCTAGGTAGAGTAGGATAGGATAGAGTAGGGTAGGTAGAGTAGGCAAGGCTAGGCTAGGCTAGGTAGAGTAGGCTAGGCTAGTTAGAGTAAGCTAGGATAGTCTAGGATAGGATAGAGTAGGCTAGCTAGAGTAGGTTAGGCTAGGCTAGGCTAGGTAGAGTAGGCTAGAGTAGGCTAGGCTAGGTAGAGTAGGCTACGCTAGGCCAGTATAGGATACAGTAGGCCAGGTAGAGCAGGCTAGGCTAAGTAGAGTAGGCTAGGCTAGGTAGAGTAGGCTCGGTTGGGTACAGTAGGCTAGGCTAGGCTAGGCTAGGATAGAGTAGGCTAGGCTATGGTAGGCTAGGCTAGGCTAGGCTAGGAATACGCTAGGAAGAGAAGGCTAGAGTAGGCTAGGCTAGGTAGAGTAGGCTAGGCTAGGCTAGGATAGGATAGAAGAGGCTAGGTAGAGTAGGCTAGGCTAGGCTAGAGTAGGCTAGGCTAGGCTAGGATAGAGTAGGCTAGGTAGAGTAGGCTAGGATAGGCTAGGTTCGGTAGAGTAGGCTAGGCTAGGTAGAGTAGGCTAGAGAAGGCTAAGCTAGGTAGAGTATGCTAGGCTAAACTAGGATAGGATAGAGTAGGCTAGGTAGAGTAGGCTAGACTAATCTAGGCTAGGTAGAGTAGGCCAGGCTAGGCTTGGCTAGGTAGAGTAGGTTAGAGTAGGCTAGGTAAAATAGGCTAGGCTAGGCTAGGATACGTAGAGTAGGCTAGAGAAGGCTAGGCTAAGTAGAGTAGGCTAGGCTAGGCTGGTTTAGGATATGATAGAGTAGGCTAAGTAGAGTAGGCTAGGCTTG
>ML838845.1:0-40856 GCA_009831015.1 Picea engelmannii
AGAAATTCATTACCATCTTAGAGATTTTAGTGGGAAGATAAGAAATTCATTAGGATTAACAACCATCTTAGAGATTTAGTGGGAAGATAAGAACTTACATAAATATTCGATATGAAGAGGTTTCATTATGTAAGTTGGTCAAATAGCGCAAATCAAATTTATATGATGCATTTCTGAATATAATGAAAATCTATTCCAATAATAATAATAATAATAATAATGATCTATTTTTAAGTTTACGACCAAGTCAGACACCAAATTGGTTTATGAGATCCCCTTGCTTGTGGGACAAGGGACCCCCTTTGCCCAACGATTTGACTGGTAAAGTCTATGGAGGTATATATACCCTACCCCTCTCTGGATTTGAACTTGTAACCTCTAAGGAGGAAACACATGTTCTTAACCATTAAGTAGACATGGCTCATGGGTTTGGGTGCAGGGGCATTTGAATATTAAGTAGCCATGGCTCATGGGTTTGGGTGCAGGGCCATTTTAAAACCAAGGTCCAACGAAATTGAGATACAAGGACATTAATTTTATAAATTAGAGTGTGGGGTATGAGGAAGGCGTGTTAAGTTTATGTTAAAGTAGTTTTATAGTACATTGTAGCGGTGTTGCATATGACTCGCTTTGAATTTTGGTGTTTGCCTCAAGGTGATTTTGCTATTTGAAAGCACACCCCTAGCCTTCTTGTGGGTTCAACCATGGGATTTGATGGGGATCAAACACCACAAGTTCCACTTGAACACAAAACTGTGTCAAAGGGAGATAGATGCATACACAATGAATATATATATATATATATGTTGGAACACACAAATAAGATAAGCGTGTTGTTGCATATTATTCATGACTATGATACATCTATTAATACAATTAGGATGACCTTTGTATTGATATTCCAAGGCCTCTGGACTCCCTATGATCGTTACACGAACTTGACCATTCATATTTCGTGAAGTTCGTAACTTGATGGATTAGGTTTTCAACATTCCCCCCTTTAATCCGAAGCGATGATTATGAGTCCTAGATGAGAGTTGATATCTGAAAGTGGGTTGCTGAAATTTGGAAGTGTGCAATTGTTGATGATTGAATGTGCTCTTTGAATCTGGTGGTTTTGGGATGACCACAAACTGAATGGTGATGGTGGTTGAAGGAAGACCACAAACCAATCTGGCGGTTTAAGGATGACCACGAATTTTGGAAACTTCCTCTAGGCTCAATGGTTCCTGGAACATTTCCCAAGTTAGCTAGAAGTTGGAAATTGGAAGTTGATGTCCTCTGCTAATTAGAAGTGCTCTCGAATGATGGTTTAAAGATGACCATAAACTGTTATGTAGCAAAAGTTGAAAGTCTTTTATTAAGTGGAGGTTAAGGAAAACCACAAATTGTTGTTTAGCAGAAGTTGTAAGCCTTCTACTAAGTGGTGGTTTAAGGAAAACCACAAACCAATAACGCTTTCTTGTCATGCTTGCTTGTTACTGCTTGATTGATGGGACTTTAAAACTTGAAGCTTGACTGTCACTGATGTTGTTCCCCCTTATCGGGGACAAGGTGAGAAGATGGAAATCCTTTCAATGCAAGATGCGTCAATACTCGAGAATGAATTCTACGGTATGACTGGGATATCTTGTTAGGTACCATATCTATTATAATAGCAGAAAAGAGAAATATTGCAGAGAATAACAATGGAATAGCAACATAAAACAGAAATACTACAAAGAATAATATCAGAACAACGAATTATATGGAACCACAACATCAAAATAATACCTTTATTGATAGGAAACAATGTTCACTTGTCTCTTCGAGGGGGCAACCTCCAGCAGAGCAGAGCACTATTACAATAATTCTCCAGACAAAACTTCTCATGCCCTCGACTCCTATCTATACTAAATCTATCTACCACAAGAACAATCTAGAGGAAGATCTTCTAGAAGCGGAAGCTTCTATTAGGTCTTCTTACATTTGACTTATTTTTCCTTATTAATATTGGCCTTTATTACATGGAAAATATATTATTCTACCTAAATGAGGGGTTAGGGAGGTTAGGTCCCTAACATGCCCTCCCCTTTAAAAATAGTCTTGTCCTCGAGGCTTGAGATGAGGAAATTGTTGCAGAATGGTTGCTAGCTCCTAATTGGCATTTGTTGGAGTTGTATCTTTCCACTGTACTAACACTTCCTTAATGGTGCGGTGACGAAGACGATGCTCACATTGGTCCAACACTGCTTGTGGCTGCAACCAGATGGAGCCTTCTTCATCCAACCCAGGGAGACTGGTTTGAGTTTGGCACTTAGTTCCAATCACCTTCTTTAAGCACGAGACATGAAAAACATGATGGAGCTTAGAATGACTTGGCAAGGCTAACTGGTAGGCGATCGGTCCCACGTGCTTGAGAACTGTATAAGGACCATAAAATTTAGGCGCAAGTTTCTTACAATGTTCAGCCTTGAGTGAAGTCTACATATAAAGTTGCAGTCGAAGAAACACCTAGTCCCCTTCAACAAATTGACGTTGAAAACGACCTTGATCTACTTGTTGCTTCATGCGATTATGAGCCATTACCAAATTCTCTTTGAGGGAACAAAGAATAGCCTCTCGAATTGTAAGAGTTTGGTCAACCGCCTGAACCTTCAAGACACCTGACATGTATGAGAGAACAGAAGGTGGCTTTTGGCCATATATTGCTTCAAAAGGAGTCATGCGAGTAGCTGTATGGTAAGATGCGTTGTACCACCATTCAACTAGTGGTAACCATTGAGCCCACTGATTTTGCTGCTCAGATGCACAACACCTCAAATATGTTTCCAAACACTTGTTGACAACTTCAGTTAGGCCATCAGTTTGAGGATGATAAGCTATGCTGAGATGCAATTGGGTTCCCTGTAGCCTAAACAATTCTTGCTAAAAATTGTTGGTGAAAGTGGGATCTCGATCAGAAACACTAGAATGTGGCATGCCATGAAGGTTGAAGATATGATCCATGAAAATTTGAGTCATGATGGAGTCAATAAATGGGTGTTCAAGAGCACAAAAATGAGCATATTTGGAAAGACGATCAATTACCACCATGATGATTGACTTATTGCCCGATTTAGGTAAGCCAACAATGAAATCCATAGAGATATCCCTCCAAATAGCGGATGGAATCGGAAGCAGTTGTAGTGTGCCGGGGAATTTGACTGTTTCACCCTTGTTGCGTTGACATACATCACATTTTCCATAAAGTTGCAGACGTCCTGTTTCATACCATCCCAGAAAAAAGAACGTTTTGTTGAAATATTGTAACTGCAAAGAGTATTCTAATTATTATTGATGTATTATTCATTAGATCAATCCCCTTTTGTGGATTGATCATGTCGGGTACTGTAAATGACCAAATCCCCTTTTGCGGATTGGTCAAACCCTAATTGTAATAGGCTAAATGAGAAGTCGGCCCCATAATATATTAAACTGGTTATAACCACCCAAAATGAGAAGTCGGCCCTGCCAGTGAAAATACACCTCAGTTCAACGCCTACTAGATTGTATAAATAAGAGAGGCTAGCGCCTCATTTGTTCACACACTCACTTGTTCACCAGAGCGCAAGTTCAGAGCTGCAGTTGGAGAAGAAGGAAGAGAGAGAGAGGCGCATTCTTGGGAGAAGACTTTCTGTATTATTTGAGTTATCTCTTGGCATTGTATTGGCTATCTATATTAAGGAAGTTTTTGCTGGGTTTTCTCTCCCATGAGGGTTTCCCAGGATAAATTATTTGTTTCTTGTGATTGTGTATTTCTCAGTGATCTTATCTATGTTATTGTTATCTAGTAAATTGAAAAGAAACCTAATAATAGCTTAAACCTTAACATGGTATCGGAGCTAAGCTGAAGAGAGCATCTTTCACAAGAAGAAGAAAAATGTCACTGTTGCCGTACATGCAAATTAGAGCTTTTTATTGAAGAATAATTTCAGCCCCAAAGCCATCTAGAAAAATGTTCCCTTCCTCAAGGAACACTTTGGCATCATCAACACACCTTTTCAGTGGCTAGATCTCCCGGAAAGTGAAACCCTAGTTTTCACCAGGTACCAAAAAACCAGAAGTACCAAAAGTACCATAAGTACCAAAAAACCAGAAGTACCAGAAAAACAGAAGCACCAGTCCAAAAATTCGTTGATTAAGTTTGAAGGGGTAAAAGTTGGATTTTTTGAAATCTAACCACACCAGGCTACTCGCCTCAGCCAAGCGCTACTCCTGGTAAGTTCAGAATTCAATTTTGAGCATTTTCATTTTTTGGTCATTTTCCTAGCTCCCGGTAAAAGATGTCTGCAAGCACTAAGCTTGTTGACAAGCTAGAAGGTGTGGAAAACTTCCGTGCCTGGAAGTATAGGATTGGACTCATTCTTGAAGAGAATGACCTAGCAAGATTCATTAAAGAAGAGGTAACAGAACCCGCCGATGCTGCAGATAAAGCAAAGCACCAAAATGACACAATTAGGGCTAAGAGAATCATTGCAGATTCTATCAAAGATCACTTGATTCCTCAAGTGTCTTAAAAGAAGACTCCAAAATAAATGTTTGATGCCCTAACCAGATTATATGAAGGAAGGAACATAAATCAGAAGATGAATCTAAGAACTCAACTCAAGAATACAAGGATGCAGAAAGGAGAAACGATCCGAGAATATTTCTCCAGAATACCAGAATTCAAAGAACAACTAGAAGCAATTGGAGATACTATAGACGAAGACAAACTCATAATGACGACCCTTAATGGTCTCACAAGACCTTGGGATGCATTCATCCAAACTATTTGTGCCAGAACAGAGAAACTAAAATTTGACAGTCTTTGGGAAGAATGTATTCAAGAAGAATCAAGAGTAGCTAACCGAGAAGCTTTACTATCAAGAGATGAAGATCAAGCCCTAGCTACTCACACTAAAGGAGGAAGAAAGAAGTCTTACTTCGAGAAAGAAACTCATAAAGTGTAACGTCCCCGACCATCAACACCACTGTCTAACGACGCTACCGAAACACCTTGTCTTCAACAGACTAGCTCTGATACCAATTTGTAACGTCCCCGACCATCAACACCACTGTCGAGCGACGCTACCAAAACACCTTGTCTTTAACAGACTAGCTCTAATACCAATCTGTAACGTCCCCACCTATTACGGGCCAGGGCAACGCCACTGCATAACATATAATATACATAACATGCATATTTAACGACTTTAAAACCCTTATCACTCTGTTACTACTACCATACAGACTCAAATGGAATTAACAACAATTCATACATGTAACATAATACATGATAACATTCAAGAATCACAGACATGCATAACATACATAATTAAGCATAGAATGATACTTACATTTTAACTGGAGTAAATCCACCAACTGCGTGCAGACCTTCCACGAACTTCCCAGCCATAGACTGAACTGCTCATCACTCTTAGCAGTAGGTCAACCCCGAGCTGGGACTGAACTCCACCGGGCAAGGAATTCCTAGGCTAGGCAAGGTCAACAAGGAAGTCACACAGTTCATGATGAAGGATTCTCTCCCAGGAGCCACTTACGTCCACTGCTCACAAACTCTCATTGCCCACATGCTTGTCCTATCCCAGGAGTATACCCCTTCACTGTCACACAGTCCATCGGATGCTCCACCTCCCTTTCCTTGGGCTTCAACAGCAGGCCAAACCAGAATTCTCAGAGCTCTGTAGCAGCTACGGGACTCCCTCCAGGAGAACTCACCTCCTCAACACACTCTGTCACTTGGAGAGAGTTGCTCACAAGCCTGACAACGTGCTTCTTCAGTCAATCCTCGGCTCAGATCCAGCAAGGCGAGGACAACAAAAACTGGTCAATACAACTCAGGAAAATAGAACGTAACAACCCAAAAAACGGTTAAGGTACGAACTCGGTTTTGGCTAGTGCGTACATACTGGGTTCACGGAATCGCACAGGTCGCTTCACGGTTCTGGTTTCAGAGATGCGTAGTTATGCAGAGGTCCAACACAGAGGTAAAACGGTTCAGGTGGAGGATGACCAACGAACTCAGGCGAAGGATGGCAGAATGGAAATCACCTCCATCACGGTTTGACTCTTTGGGTTTTAGCTGCATGCGCCCAGGTCGACACATGTCTTCCTGGAGCTGTATGCACTCCACTTAGCATACGTTCATTTTTCAGGAACTTAGGACAACACTAATCAATTGTCCACCTTAGCTTTTAGAAAATAATAATAAATTATTATCCCCTTTAGAGGTAATCCCCCTATCTTAGCCCCTAGGCCCACACACTTAGCCTCCTCCCTTACCCAACCTTGTGGAAGCTTAGTCCCCCATCACTCTTTCTTCTTGGTCAGTCTACACGCAACGATGTGTATATTTTATTAATGATCTGCATAATTACATATACAAAATCAGGCTCATGGCCTTAAGCATCTAGGCTCTCCAGCCTAAATAAACATATAAGTCTTCAACTTATAATTTCTCGGCTCACCAGCCTATAAACATAATTACTATACAGAAATATAACTGGGGCTCGTCCTTGGGGTATTACAATCCACTCCCCTTATTTTTGCACTGTCCTCAGTGCAACTTCTACACAACATCAACAAGATTTCCAAAATCTTCAAAAAGATGCGGGTATTCTGCCCGCATAGCATCCTCATGCTCCCATGTTGCGTCCTCAGGACCGTACCATGTCCACTGGACCTTTACAAGCCCTATGGCTCGATTCCAGAGCTGTTTTCTTTTTCGGTCCAATATACATACCGGATGCACTTGCAAGACGCCTTCTTGCTCCACCTGAATCACATTCCAATCAATTACATGATTAGCATTAGGTATATATTTCTTAAGCAATGAAACATGAAACACATTATGTACAATCATGGATGCAGGCAATGCAAGCATATATGCAACTGGTCCAATCCTTTCTAGGATTTCAAATGGCCCACAATATCTGGCCGCCAGCTTGGAATAGTTTCCCAGCTTCAGGGAACTCCTGTTATCTTTTACTTTCAAGAAAACATGTTCTCCCACTTTAAACTTTGTGTGGGTTATGTTTTTATCAGCATAACTTTTCTTCCTGTCTTGGGCGGCCTTCAAGTTTTTCTTAATCTTCAACATTTTCTCCTCCATTTCCTTGAAGAACTCTGGCCCAACTATTGTTCTGTCAGCTGGGTTATCCCAACTTACTGGGGTGTTGCACCTTCTGCCATATAGTGCTTCAAATGGGCTCATCTTTAGTGATGCTTGATACACATTGTTGTAGACAAACTCTACCAAGTGTAGGTATTCTTCCCATTTAGATGGGTTGTTCATCACATACATCCTTAGTATGTCTTCTATCACTTGATTCACCCTCTTTGTCTGCCCATCAGACTCATGATGATATGTTGTGCTGAAGTTCATATTCGTTCCAAACCCTTTGAATAACCCCTTCCATAACTTTGAGGTAAATTTCGGGTCTCTGTCAGACACAATTGTCTTGGGAATACCATGCAATCTTGCTACTTCCCTCATATAGATATCAACAACATGAGCTGCCTTGTGAATAGTCTTCAATGGAATAAAATGGGCAACTTTAGTAAGCTTATCCACCCCCACCATGATGGAATCATGCTACTTGTTTGTTCTGGGTAATCCTGTGATGAAATCAATTGTCACCACTTCCCACTTCCACTCAGGAATGGACAATGGATGTAGCAACCCTGCTGGGTGCCTATGCTCAGCCTTGACCTTCTGACACTTCATACATCTAATGATGTATTCTGCAATTTCCTTCTTCATACCTAGCCAAAAGTATTGGCTCTTGACTGCTCCCACTGTTTTCTGATATCCAGGGTGCCCAACATAAGACACATTATGCATTTCCTTCAAGATCATAATTCTCAATTCCTGGGAATTAGGTACATAAATTCTGTTTTTATATAGGAGCGTTCCATTAGTTCCCAATTTATAATCTTCCACTTTCTGTAGCATCTTACCTTGCTGTAGCTTTGCTACCAATTCCCTGTACTGCAAATTTGCATTTGCAGTTTTCAAAATTCTGCCTTTAATATCAGTTTGATACATGTTGATGGCCGTACCATGTAGTTCATGCATTCTTCTGCTGAGTGCATCAACCACTTTGTTCTCCTTTCCTTTGATATGCTTGATATCAAAGTCATACTCACAAAGAAATTCCAACCACCTACTCTGCCTAACATTTAAGGTTGGATGATCAAATAGATACTTCAGACTATGATGGTCTGTCCTGAGTTCAAACTTCTTTCCCATGAGGTAATGCCTCCATTTATTTAAAGCATGCACTATGGTTGCCAACTGCATGAGTTGCATAGTTATTTTCATGCTCTTTCAATTTCTTGGACTCATAACATATTACAAATTCGTTTTGGCTAAGGACTCCTCCCAATCCTTCTTTGCATGCATATGTGCAAACCACTAAATCCACATTTGGATTTGCAATCCTCAGGATTGGAGCATTGGTTAACAACTGCTTCAATTGCTGGAAGCTTCTCTCACACTCTTTTGTCCATTGAAATTTCTTCTCCTTCCTTTGCAAGGAAGTGATAGGGTGAGCTATCCTTGAGAATCCTGCAATGAACCTTCTGTAATAGCCATCTAGACCCATAAATGATCTGACTTTTGTTACATTCTTTGGCACTGACCACTCACTAATGGATTCTATCTTCTCAGGATCCACAACTATCCCATCTCTGGAAATGATATGCCCCAAATAATGGATCTGCTTTTGATAGAAGGAGCACTTGCTCAATTTGAAATACAGTTGGTGCTCTCTTAGCACTTGCAACACCATCCTCAGATGTTCATGCTCTTCCTCTGATTTGGAATACACTAGGATGTCATCCAAAAATACCATGACAAACTTGTCCAGATATACCATGAATACACCATTCATTAAACACATGAAAACAACGGGTACATTTGTTAACCCAAATGGCGCCACTGTGAATTCATAATGACTAAACCTTGTTCTGAAGGAGGTCTTGCTGATGTCTTCATCCTTTATTCTTACCTGGTGGTATCCTGACCTGAGATCTATTTTTGAAAATATCTTGGCATCCTTCAATTGATCAAAGAGATCATCGATCCTTGGAAAATGATACTTTTTCTTAATGGTCACTTTGCTCAGTTGTCAAATCGATTCACAATCTCAAGGTTCCATCTTTCTTCTTCATGAATAGGACCGGGGCACCCCAAGGTGACACACTTGGGCGTATATACCCCTTCTTTAGAAGTTCTTCAAGCTGCAATTGCAGTTCTTTTAGCTCTGGCGTATTCATCCTGTAAGGAGCTTTCGACACTGGAGCTGGTCCAGGCATCAGATTTACCAAAAATTCAATATCTCTCTTTGAGGGTAGTCTTGGTACCTCCTGGAATACATCTTCAAAATATTTTAGTACCGCGGTCCTCAAGATTTGATACTTTATCCTTAGGTGCTTCCTCCATGTGGGCTGCAAATAATTGACAACCTTTCCTGTAGCACTTCTTCAGCTGCATTGCCGAGATTTCCTTGACAACAACTGCTCTAGGAATTTCTTAGACTGTTCTCCGATTCCCTTTCTCATCCAGGCAAGTGAATGCCTTGTTATGACAGTCTAGGATGGCATGGTGCTGGTCCAACCAATCCATCCCAATTAGACAGTCATAGGAACCTAAAGGTAGAACGTTCAATTCAGCCTTTGTGCTCAGTCCATTCATGTCCACTGGGAAAGACTTAACTAACTCAATAACTTTTCTTTTGGCTCCTGTAGCCAGTTGCACTAACCAATATTTTACATGCTTGTTTCTTGGTAAATGCAAACTTTTCACCACTCTAGGATCTATATAACTATGACTAGCCCCTGAATCAATTAAAATAGTAAAGGCATGGTTGTTGATCATACCTTCCACTTCAATCATGTGTGATTGAAACCCATCTTGGTTGTTGTCCATGACTGCATAGATCCTTGGTATTCTACTGCTCATATCTTCCACTGTTTCTGCCTGCTCTACATTGTGGATAGTTCTCATCTTGTCACTTCTGTGGGGGAAATATCTGTACCTATAATTTCCTTTACAACCCCAACATTCCATAGGTGTCTGTCTTGGCATTTTCCCACCTACTTCAACCTTCTTGGGCTCTCTAAAAGATGGTTTTCCTTGAGGATTGTTTCTGAAAAAGGATGTCTTAGCTCCCTTCTTCCTCTGATCTATCTTAAAATTCTTCTTGTCTTCCCAAGCCTTTCGGAAAGTGGGTTTTTCACTTTGCTGCTCATATAAGCATTTTTTTCTCCTTATGGTTTCTTCCATAGTCTTAGGATCATCATATTGGATCTTGTCAGCGATGCAAGGTGGCAGTCCACTCAGATACCTTTGAATTTTGATAGTCTCATCCTTGATGAAAGGAACGTACTTCAACAATTCCAAAAACCTTCGTTCATATTCATCAATGGGCATGCTACCCAGCTTGAGTTCAAAGAACTCTTTCATATTTCTGTCATAGTATCTCTTAGTCAAGTATTTCTTTTCGAAATACTTTTTGAATTCCTTCCAAGTAATATATTTCTCTTTAATGTGCTGCACCTACACAAGCTGATCCCACCACATGGATGCTTTTCCTTTCAGTTGATACATTTCAATTCTTCCTTCTGCATGAGGGGAATAATTCTGCATTTGGAAATATTTCCTCATGCCAAGCAGCCATGTCTTGGCATCTTCTTCCTTCTTGTTCTCTCCATCAAACGTAGGAGGTTTAATCTTGTTCATTTCACCCTTCAGTTCATCCACTCCCGATCTCCTGTGTTTTTTGGTAGGAGATGGGCTTGAACTATTGTGTGCTCTCCTTTTGGAGTGATTCGGGGAGTGATGATGATGCCTTCTAACACTTCTTGATTTACTGGAGTCACTCTCCTTATCCAATTTCCTTTCTATCCTTTCCGGGCTTCGCATCAACTTTAAGTTGAATTCTCCTTGTTGATTCCTGACTTTCATGAACTTTCTGTTATCTTCTTGGTGAATCTGAATATCCTTCTGCAATCTTTCAATGATTTTCATCATGTGCCCTTCCTTATCTATCCTTTCTCCATGCCCATTAGAGTTCGATCCTTCAACTCCCAGATGGACATCCATTCCTCTTGCTTCATTCTCTGAGCTAGAAGCATTCTGTGCCTCCTCCATTTTTCTGCACTCTGCGACAATTCAATACGGTTCTGTAAATCATTGACTCTGCAAACACAATGTGCAGTCAACCAAAATTTGTTAGGTCATCATCCCTTAACAAATTTCATGGTATTCATAAACCACTATGATTCAAGAAAACGTTCAGTTTTCATTTTCTGTGATTCTTGTTCAATTAAGAATCCCTGGAGATTTCTTCTTTTTGAGCTCTGCTTTGCTATAATTTTCGGGCACTAGCCACTTTCTCTTAGATCCAACCCATGCGATCAAGGGCCATGACCAAGCGCTAGATCGATAGGCGCTTACTCAGAACTTCGGGCCTACGGCTTTAGAAGTCTTCAAATCACATCATAACATCTTTCCGAGTTCCAAACTAACGAACTTACGAAGTGGGGTGGATCAACAATCCACTACTACTCGACATCTAATCAGCTGCTACCCACTGTGCAACATCTGTCATCTGAGCTTCGGGGCTTTAGAAGTTCGAGACTTCTGAGCATCGGAGGTTCGAAACCTCAATTTTCGAAAGTTTTCTCGCTTGCTTGCTTCCAATCTCTGACTTCCGAACTTCCAGACTTCTTTACCCTCCAGGTCCACATAGTACAGATGTCACCAACCCAGGTGGTGGCACGTGGAATGCCTAGAAAGGTCCATGTCACCCTTGGCGACATCATCCGGCCCGACCACTTTTTCTCCTTTTGCTTCAGAGCTTCGGACTTCGGAAGTTTGTGCATCAGCACATCCCACTTCTTCCAACATCCGAAATCTGAAGTTACGGTATAACAGTAAGGCTTCAAGGATAAACCTCCCGCACCTTCTCCAGATCCGATGGTCGTAAAGCATTTCCCTTCCTTCTGAACAGAGGCTACGACCCACATTACTTTGCGACCCAATACCACATCTGTCATGGTTTACAATAACACTACACCTCCTGAGCTTCATAACACGACCAAGGCAACCTCTTGGCACTTAGGAATGTTCTGAGGTTCGAAACTGGTTCCTCCAGACACAATTTCCACTTGAAACCTTGGGTCCAAAGACCATTTATCCATCCCCTCCAGGCTCAGTGCTTGAACCTTGGCACTGAATTTGGATTTTGTCTACTTCGAAAACAATTCTTTCCGAAACTATTGCTTCAATTTCCACTAACATGGCCCATCCAAGCTCAGTGTTGAAAACCTTGGCTCTGATACCAATCTGTAACGTTCCCGACCATCAACACCACTGCCGGGCAACGCTACCAAAACACCTTGTCTTCAACAGACTAGCTCTGACACCAATCTGTAATGTCCCCGACCATCAACACCACTACCGGGCAACACTACCAAAACACCTTGTCTTCAACAGACTAGCTCTGATACCAATATATAACGTCCCCGCCTATTATGGGCCAGGTAAACACCACTACAGAACATATAGTATACATAACATGCATATTTAACGAATTTAAAACCCTTATCACTTTGTTACTACTACCATATAGACTCAAATGGAATTAACAACAATTCATACATGCAACGAAATACATGATAACATTCAAGAATCACAAACATGCATAACATACATAATTAAGCATAGAATGATACTTATCTTTTAACTGGAGTAAATCCACCAACTGCGTGCAGACCTTCCACGAACCTCCTAGACATAGACCGTACTGCTCATCATTCTCAGCAGTAGGTCACCCTCGAGCTAGGACTAAACTCCACCGGGCAAGGAATTCCTAGGCTAGGCAAGGTCAACAAGGAAGTCACACAGTTCACAAGGAAGGATTCTCTCCCAGGAGCCACTTACATCCACTTCTCACAGACTCTCATTCCCCACATGCCTATCCCACCCCAGGAGTATACCCCTTCACTGTCACACAGTCCATCGGATGCTCCACCTCCCTTTCCTTGGGCTTCAGCAACAAGCCGAACCAGAATTCTCAGAGCTCCATAGTAGCTATGAGACTCCCTCCAAGAGAACTCACCTCCTCAACACACTCTCTCACCTGGAGAGAGTTGCTCACAGGCCTGACAACCTGCTTCTTCAGTCAATCCTCGACTCAGATCCAACAAGGCGAGGAAAACAACAAATGGTCAATACAACTCATGAAAATAGAAGGCAACAACCCAAAAAACGGTTAAGGTATGAACTCGATTTTGTCTAGTGCGGACATACTGGGTTCACAGAATCACACAGGTCGCTTCACGGTTCTGGTTTCAGAGATGTGTGGTTATGCAGAGGTCCAACATAGAGGCAAAACGGTTCAAGTGGAGGACAACCAACGATCTCAGACGGAGGATGGCAGAATGGGAATCGCCTCCATCACAGTTTGACTCTTTGGGTTTTAGCTGCATGCGCCCATGTTGACACCTGTCTTCCTGGAGCTGCATGCACTCCACTTAGCATACGTTCCTTTTCCAGGAACTTAGGACAACACTGATCAATTGTCCACCTTGGCTTTTAGGAAATAATAATAAATTATTATCCCCTTTAGAGGTAATCCCCCTATATTAGTCCCTAGGCCCACACACTTAGTCTCCTCCCTTACCCAACCTTGTGGAAGCTTAGTCCCCCATCACTCTTTCTTCGTGGTCGGTCTACACACAACGATGTGTATATTTTATTAATGATCTGCATAATTACATATACAAAATCAGGCTCATAGCCTTAAGCATCTAGGCTCTCTGGCCTAAATAAACATATAAGTCTTCAATTTATAATTTCTCAGCTCACCAACGTATAAACATAATTACAATACAGAAATATAACTGGGGCTCGTCCATGGGGTATTACATAAAGAGTCTAACCCCCAAAACAAATTCATACATAAAGAATCTCAACCAAAGAGATTCGAGAAGAAAGGACAAAGAAAAGAAAGAGACTTCTCATCTTACCAATTCTATCATTGTGACAAGATGGGACATATTGCGAGACATTGTCCAGCTAAACGAGAAGAATACAAGAGGAAAAACAAGAGGCATCATGCCCATGCAGTTGAAGATGAAGAGCCACCCACAAAGATGATAAAAGAACGAATTGAAGACTATGTCTTAATCTCGGCCCTCTCAGGATCAATATCACCTAGAGAGGACACTTGGCTCATTTATAGTGGTGCCTCCAAGCACATGACAGGTCAAAGAGATATTCTCTCTTGCCTTTTAGAAAAGAAGTTTTCTCAAAAAGTTACACTTGGGGATGATTTTCAATATCCTATCAAGGGAGTAGGAGAATCAAACTACAAGCTTAATTCATGGACTCCAATGAAGATGAAGGATGTACTCTATGTACCAGGTTTGACAACGAACCTACTCTCCATATCAGCTTTAGCAACGAAAGGCTTCAGAGTTGCCTTTATAGATGGAGAAGTTCTTATGTGGGCCAAGGAAAAACCATGAAAGAAGCAATCGTTATTGGGAAAGAAGAAGGTGGCTTGTATAACCTAAATGGTAGCTCAGAAGCAGCCATGACCCACACCATTGAGAATACATGTGAACTTTGGCATAGAATATTAGCCCACATCAACTACAAGGCATTACCGTATGTATGCAAGGCAATCATAGGTCTACCAGAACTCAAGGTTGACGATGAAGGTGTGTGCAATGGATGTGCACACGGGAATAACATCAAGAACCCTTTTTCGAAGAGAGACAGTAAAACAAAAGGAGTCTTAGAACTCATTCACTCAGATGTGTGTGGCCCAATTCCATCATCCTCCATCAGTGGGTATGTATACTATGTATCTTTTATTGATGATTATTCTCGTAAAACCTAGGTTTACTTTTTGAAATCAAAAGATGAAGTGTTCAGTAAATTCAAGGAATTCAAATCCTTGATAGAGAATCTTTCTGAAAGAAAGATCAAGACACCTAGGTCAGAAAATGGAGGAGAATACATCTCAAAAGAGTTTGTAAACTATTGCAAAGATGTCGGGATTAAGAGGGAGCTCACCACTCCCTACAATCCTCAACAAAATGGTGTAGCAGAAAGAAAGAACAAAACTATAATGGAAGCAGTGAAGACCATGATCCATGATCGAGATCTTCCAATGTGCTTATGGGCAGAAGCAACAAGAACAACAATATATGTACAAAACCGACTGTCCCATAGTGCACTTGGGTTCAAGACCCCTGAAGAGATGTTCTTCGGAAAGAAGCCAGAAATAAGCCATCTCAAAATATTTGGCTGCCCAATATTTGTACATATTCCAAAAGAGAAGAGAAACAAGCTGGACCCTTTAGGAAATAAGGGAATATTTGGTTGGATACTGTGAGGTCTCCAAGGCGTTCAGAGTTTATATACCAGGTCACTATCATATTGAGATCAGTAGGGATGTGACCTTTGATGAAGATGAAACACTCATGAAATCAATAAGATGCCAACTTGAAGAAGTATATGAAGAGGAACCTGTAGCTCCCAGAGTTGTAGAACCAATGAGGGAAGTCATAACTTCCCTTAATGAGGAAATTCTAGAAGATCATGACATAGTAGAATTTCAAGAACCTCCCTAGATGACGATCTCCCACAAGAGAAAGCCAACTTGGGCAAGGGAACTTATTCAAGATGGAGAGAAGTATGGTGTCCCCGAAGGAACCATTAGACAACTAAAGAGACCTAAGCCATTCTCCAGTTATATGGCTTTGATGTGTGATCTTTTAGAGAAGGAGCCTACCTACTTTGAAGAAACCATTCAGAAGAAAGAATGGGCAGATGCCATGACAAAAGAATACCAATCCATTATAAAGAATGATGTATGGGAAATAGTTCCCAGACCAAAAAGCAAGTATGCGGTATCTTCCAAATGGATTTTTTTACAACATGATGTTGATGGAAGTATTGAGAAGTATAAAGCAAGGTTTGTCCCTCGTGGCTTTTCTCAAAAGTAAGGCATTGACTATGAAGAGACATTTTCTCCCGTAGACAGATACACTTTGATCAGAACCATCATAGCCCTTGCAGATAAGATGAAGTGGAAGTTACACCAGGTGGACGTAAAGACAACTTTCCTAAATGGTGTCATTGAAGAAGAAGTGTATATAGAACAACCTCAAAGATTTGAAGTTGAAGACATAAAGACTCATGTCTGCAAGTTGAAGAAGGGTCTGTATAGATTGAAACAAGCTCCTAGAGCTTGGTATGGAATGATAGACAATTTTCTGATGAGCTTGGGATTTACCAAGAGTAAAGCTGATTCTAACCTCTACTTCAAGGTTATGAATGATGAGACTATTATATTGCTGCTGCATGTGGATGACTTATTCTTAATTGGATAAGAAAAGCTCATGATCGAATGTAAGAAGAAGCTCGTTGCAGAATTTGAGATGAAAAACCTTGGCCTAATGCATTATTTCTTAGGTATTGAGGTATGGCAGAGCCCAGAGAGGATCTTCCTTAAGCAAGGGAAGTATGTAGTTGAAATCTTGAAAAGATTTGATATGTTGGAGTGCAAGTCCATGAATACACCCATGGAAACCAAGATGAAGCTCCTGGTCGACACTTCGTTAGAATTGATTGATTCCACAATGTATAGACAGATGATTGGATCGCTGATGTATCTGATGAACGCCAGACCATATATCTATTTTTCTGTGAACACTTTGAGTCAGTTTCTGGTAGAACCCAGACATGTTCACCTAATTGCTGCAAAACATGTGATGAGGTACCTTAAGGGTACATTAGATTGTGGTCTCATTTATGATGGAGACCATGACTTCAGACTGAGTGGTTATACTGATTCAGATTGGGCAGGAAGTGTCTCTGACAGGAAGAGCACTTCAGGATGTTGTTTCAGTCTGGGGTCAGCCATGATCTCATCGCAGAGTAGGAAGCAATCAAAAATTGCTCTCAGCACAACGGAAGTAGAATACATTCTGCATGTTCTGCTAGCTGTGAATCCATATGGCTTTGAAAGTTGTTGACAGGTCTATTCGACCTAGAGATGGAAGCAACCATGATCCTATGTGATAACCAGAGTTGTATAAAGATGACAAAGAATCTTGTATTTCATGACAAGTCAAAACACATAGAGATCCGATATCACTACATCCGTGACATGGTTCAAAGAGGAGCCATAAAGCTCCAATATGTTAGCACAGATGAACAAGTTGCTGATGTGTTGACCAAGCCTCTGTCTCGTGTAAAGTTTGAGCACTTTCGAGATAAGCTTGGTATAGTCCGAAAGGACCTTCCTCGAAAGGGGGAGTACTATTGTGTTGCCAACTTAATTGCTGTGATGATGTGCCAGCTTAATTGCCGTGATGATGTGACTAGCCTCGTGCTATGATGATGATGCATTAGTTTTATACTAATCCATGTTGATGCAGATGATGATACCGTTCCAGCTCTCTGTTGGGAATGATGATGATGAGAAAAAATTTCGATGATTTATAGATATGCCAGTCAGTGTTCCAAGATGCTGTTGATGATGTTGTCCTCTCTCTCGCCTGATGCTGTTGTAGAATACCCTTCTTGTTAAGGGGGAGTGTTGAAATATTGTAACTTCAAAGAGTATTCTAATTATTATTGATGTATTATTCATTAGATCAATCCCATTTTGTGGATTGATCATGTCGGGTATTGTAAATGACCAAATCCCCTTTTGCGGATTGGTCAAACCCTAATTGTAATAGGCTAGATGAGAAGTCAACCCCATAATATATTAAAGTGGTTATAACCACCCAGAATGAGAAGTCGTCCCTGCTAGTGAAAATACACCTCAGTTCAACGCCTGCCAGATTGTATAAATAAGAGAGGCTAGCACCTCATTTGTTCACACACTCACTTGTTCATCAGAGCGCAAGTTCGGAGCTGTAGTTGGAGAAGAAGGAAGAGAGAGAGAGGCACATTCTTGGGAGAGGAATTTCTGTATTGTTTGAGTGATCTCTTGGCATTGTATTGGATATCTATATTAAGGAAGTTTTTGCTGGGTTTTCTCCCACATGAGGGTTTCCCACGGTAAATGATGTGTCTCTCGTGATTGTGTATTTCTCAATGATCCTATCTATGCTATGGTTATCTGGTAAATTGAAAATAAACCTAATAATAGCTTAAAACTTAACATGTTTGACCCTGTCATAGGTTTTGGTAAACCTTGAGTGCCCAACGGTGGGTGTAGCATGAAGCTTAGAAAACACTGTGGATTTAAGTTGCTACTGTTTACTTAAATACAAATGACCTTTGTAGCGAATCTCATCATTGTGCCACGAGTACCCTGAGGAAACTGGAGAATTGTCTTGCAATTGTTGGATCATACGTGAAATTTTGGGATCTTGCAGCCATTTCTAGCAAACAACTTGGAGCCAATCTGGTATAATGAATGAAAGGGAAAATAGGGACCCTTCATCTTCATATGTTTTGATAGAGCGTCAACAACCACATTGTCTTTTCCTTTCTTGTAAATGATCTTATAATCATATCCAAATAGTTTGTTCACCCATTTTTGTTGCTTTGGGGATGAAAGACGTTGCTCCAGAAAATACTTTAGTCTCTGACGATCTGTCCTAATTTCGAAGTGTTGCCCCAATAGATAAGGGTGCCAGAGATCCACTGCATGCAAAATAACCAACATTTCCTTTTCATAGATTGATTGGCCCAAATGTCGCTCCGACAATTGTTTTTTTGGTAAAGGCCAAAGGCCGACCATCTTGAATAAGGACTGCTCCAATTCCTCTCCCTGAAGCATCACATTCTAGGACAAAGGTCTTTGTGAAGTCGTGAAGGGCCAAAACAAGAGTGGTGCACATAGCCTTCTTCAAGGCTTGGAAGGAATGATCAGTTGTTGGAGTCCAAGTGAAAGCATTCTTTTTAAGGAGGGAAGTGAGAGGCGCCACAATTTTTCCATAATTCTTAACAAACTTGCGATAATAGCCCGTTAAACTCAGAAAACCACACAAGCTTTTGAGAGTCTTGGGGCGAGGCCAATGCTGCATAGCTTCAATTTTCTTAGGATCCACCCTTACACCATCCTTGCCAACAATATGACCCAAGTATTCCACTTCCAAGGCTCTAAAAGAAGATTTAGATTGTTTGAGGAAAAGTTGGTGTTGGGAGATTTGATGAAGAACTCGATCCACACGAGCAAGATGGGCTATCCATGTTTTACTATAGATGAGAATATCATCAAAGAAAACTAAGACAAAATGACAGAGAAAATGATTAAATACATGATTCATGAGACTTTGGAAAGTGGAGGGAGCATTAAAAAATCCAAAGGGCATGACCAAGAACTCATGTTGGCCCTCATGAGTTCGAAATACAGTCTTAGGAATGTCTGCTTCTTTCGTACGTATCTGGTGGTAGCTAGAACAAAGATCAAGTTTAGTAAAGTATTCGGCACCACTTGATTCATCCAAGAGATCAACAATGACATGAATGGGAAATTTGTCTTTGATGGTGAGTTTGTTGAGGGTGCAAAAGTTAGGACACATGTGCCAAGAGCGTTCTTTCTTAAGTACCATAATCACAGGAGAAGAATAGGGGATGGTACTAGGATGAATAACACCTGCAACGGACAATTATTTAACACTTTTCTCAATTTCATTTTTCTAGGCAAAGGGATGACGATAGGGATGAACATTGGGAGGAAGGCTGCCATGGACGAGGGGAATGAAATGATCATTAACACCACAGGAAGGGGGAAGTCCCTGGAGAGTGGAGAAAACAACTTGATGTTTGGAGAGGATGGATTGGAGATCAGGATGCACAAAGGGTGTCTCGGTGGTTTGAATAGAATGGAGTTGTGTAATAATGCCAGAATGACCTTTTTCGAGGAGCTTTTCCATGCGATGGGAATTGATGATCTCAGAGGAACTTGCTGTGATGCCTTGAAACTTATACTGTTGGCCCTCCTGGTTGAATTACATGGTTAATTCCTTAAAATCTATGAGGATGGGACCAAGAGTCCTTAATCATTCGACACCCAACACAATGTCACAACCACCCATGTCAATAGAAAACATATGAGATTTCATGTTGTATTGACCAATTTGGAGACGCACATTTTCACAACACCCCCCACATTTCATGGAACCTCCATTGGAAATCATGTTTTAAAAGTTGTTGACTGCACGGATATAACAATTAGTTTCTTGGGCAATGCGACGATGAATAAAATTATGGGTGCTACCACTGTCAGTGAGGATGATGACCTTCCGATGCTTATTGCAACCAATTAGCTTGAGGGTTTGGGAAGCAAAGAAGCCAGTGAGAACATTCAGGGAAATGATCGGTTCGACTTATGGGGGGTCCGAGGGTGGAGTAAGGTTAGTGGGTTCAGGTGACTCAGCCACAGGGGGAGCCTTGACCTTTTATTTAGAAACATCCTCAGAGATGGCCATAAAAAGATTTTGTTTCTTACACTTGTGCCCAGGAAAATATTTGTCATCACAATTATAACAAAGGCCCTTGAGTTGGCGTTCAACCATTTCTGCCCGGGTCAATTTATGGATATTCAGTGGAGTGGAAGGAGGGGCGAGAGTGACTGGTTTAGGGTGGGGAATAAAGGGTGGTTTTCTGGATTGAGAAGAGACAATTTCTTGTGCTTTCTTAGCTCGTTTAGTATCTTCCTCCCAACTCCGGGGGTGATCCATGAGGACGTGGGCACTGATCTCATCTTTGAGGCCACTACTAAAACATTCTCAGAAAAAAGGATCAGACATGCTCTCTATGCAGAAAGCCAAGCGCTCAAAAACAGCTATAAAGTCTTCCACTGTGCCAGATTGTTTCAAATTTGTCAAACGGCCTAAATGGTGGGTGTCAGTGTCAAAACGTTCAAAAAGCTCTGCAACAAATTGTGTCCAAGCCACATATCCTTGGCGAACATTTTTTCTCCATTTCCACCATTGCCAACATTATTGATCTAGATGGAGAACACCATACCAGAGTTTGGCCAACTCATCAATAATGTCGTACAAAGAGAAATAGTGTTCCATTTGAGTTACCTAGCCAGTGGGATCTGAGCCATCGAATTTGTTCATATCCACTCTA
Source organism: Picea engelmannii (assembly GCA_009831015.1). NCBI lineage: Eukaryota > Viridiplantae > Streptophyta > Pinopsida > Pinales > Pinaceae > Picea > Picea engelmannii. Next base: position 21,149 of record ML838845.1, read on the forward strand.
GGAAGGCATAGGTCATGCTGAAAGTGATGGGACTAAAAAATATGGGAATTGGAGGAAGTCTCAGCTTCGAGGTGCAAAGGTTGGTTAGATGAGGTAAGGTCTCCAGTAATATTCATCTTGGCGCATATCTGGGCAGTGAAGGATTCAAGCTGGGTAGAGAGGTCCTATTTCAGGGTTTCCATTTTTGTGTCTATGGTGGAATGCGTTTTGGAATTGACATTGGTAACATTGGCACTGAGTTTCCACACTTCCTTTTGGGTATCTGAGAAATCAAATGACAAGGTATTGAGGCGGGCTTCAAGGTTTTGGATACAGGTGTGGGTCATGATGAAAGAGGGAACGAAAAAGTGGTTGGTGGGACCACATGAAATGGGTTATGGGTGAAGGGTATCATGATGAGTAGGGTGAAGAGGGGAATCCAATGGGGCAGGTCCCAAATAAGGGGGCCGAAAGGGGGTTGGGACCACAAAGAAAAAAAAAGTTGAAAAATGATAGGTATTATTGCGATTAGAACTAAAAGAGGAGTCCAATGGGATAGGTCTCAAATAAGGGTGTGGTAAGGCCCCAGACTCTTACAGGAAGAAATATGTAGTAATTTCGCAACCCGAATTCACATGGCAAGGTTGCACGACAATAGATCTTGTTTGTTCCTGATCTGTTCTGTTTGTCCCAAGGGTCAGGGTTTTCACGGTTCCTACAGACAAGGGTTTTCCATGTGCTATAACTCTATGATATACATGCAGGGTCAAACAATAGTACTCGACCCAATATCTCAGGGCACCAACTAAGGAGGCTAGATCGTACCCTTAGCTGTACTGCTCGATTATGCAGGTACTAGAGAGTATTTTCTCGAGTGCTATTCTCGGTGTCACTATAACAATCAAGCAGTCGATCGGTTTATCTACGAAGGGATTCAGGATATCTAGGCCAGTTCGTATACACGTGCTTTCTAATGTGCTATCACTCGAAGGGGTACCAACAAGGGTTACAAGGGTGGCCAACAATGTGCGCTTTAGTACCACTTGTAGTTCTTGCGTGTATGCTTCCCCAACCATGTATTTATGCATTGAACGACAGATCACTGTAGCTTTAAGATGCCAGAATACGTCTCTACCTTGAAAAAAAATTTACCCACAGTTTCTGCCAAGGAAAGTGCTCTCGCTCTGATACCACTTGTTTGGTACTAGATCTATTATAATAGCAGAAAAGAGAACTACTGTAGAGAATAACCACAGAATTTAGTAATACAAAATGGAAATACTGCAAAGAATAATAGCATAATGATGAATTATATGGAACCACAACACCAAAATAATATTTTTATTGATAGGAAACAATGTTCACTTGCCTCTCCGAGGGGGAAACCTCCAACAAAGAAGAACTCTATTACTATAATTCTTCAGACAAAACTTCTCATGCCCTCGACTCCTATTTATACTAAATCTATCTACCACAAGAAAAATCTAGAGGAAGATCTTCTAGAAGCAGAGGCTTCTATTAGGTCTTCTTACATTTGACTTATTCTTCTTTATTACTAGGCCTTATTAATATTGGCCATTATTACATGGAAAATATATTATTCTACCTAAATGAGGGGTTAGGGAGGTTATGTCCTTAACATATCTTCTTGGCTATTGATGACCATTGCCAAGAAGTCATCCACACATAGCGGTTATTTATTCTTGCAGATTTCTTGCTGTTAAAACATTTGTCTGAATGATGATTGTGTTTTCCACAATGCTCACAAGGATGAAGATCGAAACACTGATCTTCCATGTGGCCAACTCGTTGACAATGTTGGCATATTGAAATCTCCTCTTGAACTGGAGCAGGTGAATTTGAACTTTCTTGAAGCAAACCAACACTCTAAAACTGGATTGGTTAGGTGTAATCCGAATTATGAAATCTGATTTCTTTTTCATATCCGATACTTGTTCTGTGCTTGTTGTGATTAATTTCTTCCCAAGGTCTGATGATCTGCTTGGAGAGTGAAAGATGAACATCATCTATATTTAAATATGGGGCTGTCTCATTGAGTTTCTACTGCATTGGTTGTTGGTCTGAATCACCCTCATCATCTTCATCATCTTCAAATATAGGGTTATGAACAAGGACTAGTTCAGAATGTTGTCGAAGATGCTTTCGCTCAAGTGCATCATGAAGAAGTTGAGTCTAAGTTTGCAGAAGTGCCGCTTTGACTTGCAAACCTTGCAAGCATGTTACAACATATTGCAAAGTGGTTTTGTCAATGGTATTGTCTAGAGAAGAAATGATTAGAGAGTTTAGTAACTCTAGTAGTTCTTCAACTCAACCATTTTAAAGGTAGAATTAGACCTCATAGGGTTTCTTGCATCCACCCTTTAGCAATCATAATACACCAACAAATGAAGGGTGTCGACTTTAAAAAAGACAAGTAAACATACAAAAAGACTATTTCCAGGTTACCATTGTTCTTGTGAATGTGATGTTGATGCTTTTGAATCTGTCAATCTCTATGATCTTCAAGCTCCAAAATGCAGAAGCAAAGTGTTTGCTTGTAGGTTTAATCACAATGAATGTAGATGAAGTTCAAGGGGAGTTCACAAGGTGTCTTCGAATTCTCTGCAACAATTCAATTAATCTGTGGCGTGACCTTCAAGGCAATGAGGGAGTTCAGCTCCTCATCATTCATGCTTCCACTATGTCGCTCCGGTCGAGTTTGCCTCTCTTCACAACGACATCAAAATTCACGCTCTTGGGAGAGTTTATGCAACTTGATTGGGATATGCTCCATAGTCTTCGTCCAATGGCTTACCCGAGGTGTTGAGCGATGCTCAATTTATGTCAGTGACAAACCTAGTGAACATGAATTTGACTTGTTGAAGAAGTCCGTTTTTCGAGATGGAGCGCCTATTACGAGCACAACTTCCAGGAAGGCCTACAAAAGATTGCTTGTTTACTGATCCAAAACGTGATGGGACAAACCACAACGTCGACGAGATGGAAATAGGAAGACGGGCTGTCAATCACTGATATTATTTGACATTATAGGCGTCCATATCGCAAGCCAGGAGCCTGCTCTTCCGCATAACAAAGGCCCTACTCTTCCTTCTAGTCTTAGTTTGAGAATATGTCTGCTAAAAAAACGCACTCAAAAGATATTACCTCCAGATTGTGGTACGACATAAATACATTAAATACGTTGGTCGAATCCTCTTATCTCCTATTTGATTCCCAACATGAAATTATCTAATCTCTCTTCCCTTCAAAATCTGTTTTATACAAGACTTCGCCAGGTATGGGTGGTTTTATATAAGACACCAAAAGAGCCGATGGACCATTGAAATACCTAACCGCTTCATTAAATATCTATGCATGAAAATGGATGGCATGGCCTCTTTACGATAGTTTGTAATGGCCTTCCGTTTGATAGTAAGGAAAAATTAGGGTTTTAATTAGAAAAAACAACCCATGAGTGAAGAAACCAGAGAGCTACAAGAGTAACACTCCAAACCTTAAAACCTGAACAACCGCAAATAAGGCTGAGTAAGGCAGGTTGACGCATCAGAGCACATGGTCACAGACTAACACAGACTGAGGCTAGCAGGTCACTGGGTAGGGTAGAAGGTATTGACTGCAAAAAAAACTAGTAGATAGGTGTTTCACACAGAAAATAGACCAGAGGGCATAGGGGCTAGAGGGATATCACATAAGACTGAGGAGACAAACTGACGTAGGGATAGTTCTGCAGATCTGACACACAAATGCTATGGAAAACTACTACAACTTCAGGCACTAAGAGCGAGGTGCTCTCATATCATTGTTAGACACACGATATCGCATAAGACTGGGGAGACAAACTGACTGACATAGGGATAGTTCTGCAGATCTGACACACAAATGCTATGGAAAACTACTACAACTTCAGGCACTAAGAGCTAGGTGCTCTCATATCATTGTTAGACACACGAGATAAAGACAAACATAAAATGCATTTATTATTCAATATGATATATGTATAAATACATAGTATACATAGTCTTGACCTTTGGATTGTATTCCAAGGTGTCTTGAACTCTTGATGACTCTTCGTACACACTTGACAGTTCACATTCAGTCTGATCAACAACCCTAACAGATTACGTTTCCGTTGCAACGATGTTGAATAAGACTTGCTTTGAATTTTGGTGTTTGCCTCCAGGTGATTTTTCTATTTGAAAGCACGCCCCCAACCTTCTTGTGGGTTCAACGATGGAATCTGATGGGGATCAAACACCACTAGGTCCATTTCATCACTAAACCGTGTCAAAGGGAGATAGATGCATACACAGTGAGAAATTTGTAAATATATAGATGGATTTGGGTTTGATTCCCTCATGGTTCTTTTGCATCGTTATAACTCTATAGGTTGAATTTCTACTAATGATGTGTAAGCTTTAAACCTTTGCAGTTGAAGTAATGCATACACATTATTAAACAAAACAAGCAAACAATGACACATCGTATAATACATATATTTACCTTAGAAATCCTTGATTAAGAAATCAAATGTAACTTAGAGCCACATCTCTATCTTATGCTTGCATTTACTTAATGATATGTAAACTATCGTGGAAATTCCATTGGAATAGTTCATCACAACAGATCTAATAAATAAAACTGAAATCTACACTATGAAGGTTAAATTCCTTTAGATTCCATAATGTTTAGTTATTGATTTTCTGCTTATGATAAAATGCATCAAATGATAAAATGCGGAAAATCGAGAACTATAAAATACAATCACACCATCCACAATATAACACAAAAATTTGCTCTGGGAAACTCTTACCGGAGAAAACCTAGCTAGAAGGTGAGGTTGCTTTATTCTCTTTTCGCTGGTATGGAAATAATGCAAATACAAAGGAGAAGACACTCTCTATGGAGTTACATGAGACATGTGGCCTGTTAGGAAACTACATAACATTAACCCCCTCTGTTATTCCCTCTATTTTTCCACTCGTAGTTGTTTTTCTATGCCATGGAACAAAATACAATAACATAGAATGAAACCCCTTCTCCTCCTAGTGGCCCGGTATTTAACATAGCCCGATAGCCATATAGGTGTAAGTTTTTGACTTCCTCAACTCTCAATTGTGATAGGTTTTGGACCTTCTAGAATCTTATTGAAATTTCTCACGTGGCTAGCCCCATATACCTGAGTAATGGGGGTTGACGTGCAATCCTCTCGTACCATGGTGGTCAACACTATAGGTCAACTTGCGGGAGGCATAACTTTTGCATACGAACTTCGATTGGCGCACAATCTAGACTGTTGGAAAGGTCCTCGAGTGTAGGACACTATCAAAGGGTTGTGCACAAGTTTTGAACACCAAAACACCAAAAAATGCCATTTAATGCCTCAAAATGTCTCTGCAAGGTTTCAAACCCCAATTTTCCAAACTGGGACTTGCCACTAAAATGACCCTACAAGTTGATTCCTCCAAAATTTTCCACTTTGAAAGCATCGAGATATATGACAAGTAATATAATGATCCAATCCAGATCATACCTCCCCATTTAAGGAGGCTTTTGGTCCCAAAAATATTTGTTGAATGAGGTGAGGAAATTTTTCCTCTACCTTCTCCCTGGAGTACCACTTTGCTTTCCTAGGAAGTTGTCATTTTAACCCAATATTCCAAAGGTCATGCTACCCCTGTTTTGCAGTTTTGAACCAATTTTGCAAAACTGTGTCCTCCACTAAATCTACCTAAACATTTGGTGCTAAGTCCTCTATATAAGGTAGGACCCGCTCCTCCTCCTGATCCAACATGGAAGGCTCATAGAATTTAAAATTCTCCACATTCACTACTGAGTAAATGTGCATGTATGGGAGTAGACTGAGTCTGTAGGAATTATCTACCACCTTTTCCAATGCCTCAAAATGACCATATCATAGAGCATTGATCTTATTACCAGGACCCTACAACCTTTCCTTATTCAACTATAACCATACTTTGTCTTCCACTCTAAATGTTCTCTCTTTTTTGTGCTGGTCATGTCTAGCCTTGTACTTTTTACGTGACTTCTTTAGTGTCTCTTTTACTTGCAAATGTATCTGACCAATCTTCTCAATAAATCTTTCTGCTTTTAATGCATCTCCTGTGAGGTCCTCCCTCACTGCTTCTTGCTTTCCATATACAACATCTAAGGGTAAATGTGGAAAATATACAAAGAAAGTTTCAAAAGGTGACTTACCAGTAGAAGTGTGGACTACTTTGTTATAAGAGTGTTTTATATAGATCGCATTTTCATCCCAAGTCTTCAGATGCTTTTGATTGTCACTTCTCAAAAGTTGCAGCAAAGTCCCGTTGAGTACTTCTGTCTTCCCATCTGTTTGTGGATGGAATGTTGTAGACGTCTTCAACTTATTGTCCGTATTCTCCCACAATGTACTCCAAAATGCACTGAGAAATCTAGTATCCCTATTTGAGATGATGCTTCTTGGTATCCCAAAGTTCACCCAGACCCATTCAAAGAACCTATTTGCTGCTTCTTGTCAATTGATGGTATTTTTACAAGGCATGAGAATGCACATCTTCCTGAACCTATCAAATACCACAAATAAATAGTCATTTCCCTTTCGGGTTGTTGGTAATCCTCTCACAAAATCCATGGAAATGTTTTCCCAAGGTTGAGTGGGTATAGGTAAGGGATGGTATAGACCTTTCTTCTTGTTGTTGGGCTTGCTGGTACAACAAAGTATACATTCTCTAATATACCATGCTACATCTTGCATTCTGATCCAATGCACATACCTCTGTAATTTGACAATTGTCTTCCCAACACCAAAATGTCCTGCAACCTTGGAGGTGTGAGCCTCTCTAATAATCTGCAATAGTTCACCTTTAGGAACACAAAGCTTGTCGAGCTTCTAGAATAAACCATTTTGGAAATGATAATTAGATTTTCCATCACCTTCCATATGAATTTGTCCTTGTAGCTACTGAAACAACTCCTTGAAGTCCTCATCTTTTGTGTACGCCTCTTTGTATGCATCATGGGTAAAAGGATCCATGTGCATCAAAGTTCCCAAAGCTGTAATCTTAGGTGTGGGTGGTCATGAAAACGTGTTTTCCAACTTATTTTTTCTATCCTTCTGATACTTTATGATCAAATGAAATTGCTGTGAAAACCCATCCACTTATAATATTTGGTCTATTGTAGCTTACTATGGGCCTGCAAATAATGTAGTGGCAGGTGATCTGTGTGGATGATGGTATCCTTTCCCATTAGATAGTGCTTCCACTTTTTGATAGCTTGTACCAAGGCATATAGCTCCTTGTCGTAGGTAGGGTAGTTGAGAACCGCCCCATGAAATACTTTAGAATTATAGCAGACAAACCTTCCTCCCTACATCAATATTGCTCCCATGGTGTTAGCGTCGTAAGTCACTCCTGGATTGCTTGCAGGAGCAGAGCCTGACACCCATCAGTTTAATGTCACGATTTGTTTATAAAGGGTGATCAAATGGAGATAAATACTCGAGGAGATATCATTCTAACTCAGGGACTGGGTCTGGTATGTAAAGAACTGAGGAGGTCTAGAATCCTAACTTCAACCAGTAGGTTGATTAAAAGATGAGCAGGTGGAAGACTTAGGAGAAAATGAACAAACATCTCTGGGCAACAGGCTTGCAGCGATTTGTGGGGGAAAAACTCTGAAAGCAGGATCCTCTTGGTTCAGGGCTTCAAGAAACTGAATAGAAGACTCGACTGGATCCTCCAATGCCAAGTCATTCAGCGTTAAAGAAATCACAAGAACCGGCTAGAGGCTCCGTAACCATTACAGTGATCCATTACAACATCATCCTATAATAGCTACAGCTCGACTGGATCCTCCAATTCCGAGCTGCTTTAACACAGTGTAAACAAAGACATGAAAGAAACTGGCATTCATAAGGCAAGAAGTCTCAAAAGTTCATACATAACCAGAGCAACAATGCTTCATTAAAACTTTACAACCGGGAGCTCAGCTCAACCATCGATGCTTACAAAATACAAAGACTGAGTTTATATACTCAGGAAAAATCTCCTCACAGAGGCGTGCCCAGTCACCCAAGGCTTAGTGTCACTTCATTTCAGTCAAACTCGTACTGATATCTTCTTTTAAGCGCCATCTTAACTACGCATGGCTCCTGCGAGGGGAGTAGCTAAGCCATTAAGTATCGAGCTAGCGTGTATAGACCTCCTCCGGCTAGTCAAGAACTCGACATGGCTTCTCTAGAAAAATGGGTACACAGGACCCTCTCGAGCAGACCGCTCGCCAGGCCCTCCATACTTCACACTTAATAACCGAGGAGAGGTTTCAACTACCTCTCCTTGCCTTCATTTACTCCGAGCGAGAAACAATATTGAGCTCGGATCCGACGACGCTTGGAGATCCCGATGATCCCTTCTGCAACTGAAATCGGCACCTCGACATTCTTTACACAACTCTTTTTCTTTCCCCAAGTGACCATGGGCCGTGACCACGTGCTTATTTCTAATGCGCTGTCGGCGTTTGCGAATGGGAAGGAGCTGCTCCTGCAAATTGAAATCGCGATGAGCGAAACACCGAGGTGGCTCAATCTGGTGCCACACATCCCTTTGAGATCTGACGATCTGGAACTTACCCAATGCTACGGTGGGCCCGGGTCCAAGACTCTCTCGGCACTTCGCATCTCGCGGCTGGGAGGAGCTGATCCTTATGCTTCAAAGTCGCGATGGGCGAAAAGGCGAGGAGACTAATCGTGCACCACGTGTCCCTCAGAGATCTGATGGCTTTGAACTCACCCGATACTTTTGTGGGCCCGGGTCCGAGACTTTCTCGGCACTTCGCGTCTCGCGGCTGGGAGGAGCTAATCCTTATGCTTCAAAGTCGTGATGGGCGAAAAGGCAAGAAGCCTAATCGCGCACCACGTGTCCCTCTGAGATCTGATGGTTTTATGCCGTGGGCCCGGGCCCGATATTCTCTCGGCACTTCACGTCCTCGTGACTTTTAACATCAAAAACTTGGGCGTTCACCCTGCGAACTCCCGAGTTCGCGAGATCACCGATCTCTGCCACCTGTCCTCTTTAGATGGACGACTCATAGCCTCTCGCCACTTCACTGCCTCGTGACCTCGCGTCTCGCGACTTTTAACATCAAAAACTTGGGCGTTCACCCTGCGAACTCCCGAGCTCGCGAGATCACCGATCTCTGCCACCTGTCCTCCTCAGATGGACGGCTCCTGTCTCTCACCACTTTGCGAGTTCTCCACAGAGACTTCTGTCCGTTCTCCTCCTTGAAAACTTCTGCGCTATACTTGGCTTGACTTGGCTGAGTGAAATTACCCACCGACCCTTGATCTGCTTTGCAAAATAGACCTTGAATGCTGCCGACGACATTTTGCCCGCTCGCTTGACCTGCTACTTGGAAAAAACAGGAATTCTCCCGTGCTGCGCTCAAGCATTTCGTGCAACTTGCAGACCAGAATGCTCTCGAACCCATGAAAAGAATTATCGCTAACATAGGCTCCATGGGGGATAGAGTCGTCCCTGTGATGCTCTAAGAACTCCTTCTGCAGCTTCAGTGCCTTGCTATTGGGCTATGGAGTCATGCTCAAAACATCCCACTGCTGAAAATACAGGCCGAAAAATAAAAGTAACAAACTAAAGATACATGCTTAAAGGAGATTATTTATATACAATCCTAAACTAATAAAACACTTTAGATGGGGCTAGGTGAAAGCAGATTTCCACCATAGTCATTCAAGCATCTTCCTGGATAGAAGCTCCTTCCTTTTGTCAATGATCATCAGCAGATGGTGTAACCGTGACATCAGAACGGTTACACTCTTCAACTCCTCCTTACAGGCTTGAGTTGAGATGAAATAGGGCGGCTCCAATTTATGAAGGAAATGCGACTCCATGTATTCCTTCATAGGCTCATAGGACCAGTGGCAAACTCCAAAAAATTGGTGACATGCAGCCTCCTTTGCTACACAGTTGTGGATGTGTGGTTGAATATCTATGGTAAGCACAGGTGGGTGGACAACTGACGTAGGCTGATTGATCTCAGGCGGTGGCTGCTCGCTGACTGGCTCTGCGCAGTCTGTAAACTGCATCTTCGACTGCTCCTCTGGTTTTTCTGGTGCCTCTTCTTGGCTCTTCCCTGGGTCAGATTCGTATTCATCATAAATAGGGGCCATGGGGTGGTTCTGCTGGCTGACTGGCTCTTCAGTATATTTATAGTGATCAAATGTAGGATAAGCTTGCTGCTCATCATCACTATAATATACATCAAAGAGGGGTTGTTCTTCATTGATATGCCCCTCCTCTAGAACAATGATCCCATCGAAAATTTCTATTTCAGGGACAGTGGGACCTGCTGCTTCTGGCTGCTCATACATAATCCTTTTCTCTTTAATCCCATGTAAACATATATCGTGAGAAACCCCCTGGGGGAAAAGAGAAGAATCCTCTTCCACAACTAAACCCTCTTTTAAAAAGAGAGGGTCTTCATCATCATGAGCAGAGCTACTAGGAACATCTGCTTCAACCCGATACTCAGGTGAGCCATCTACCATGAACCACATCTGCTCTGCAAACTCATAATATCCACAAGAGGCGTGTTGAACTTCATGAAGATCTAAAAGAACAGATGCATCTAATATGCTGTCAGATGCTTCCGTTCTGGGGCTAACACAATTAATATCGTCCAACACCTCTATATTTTCATAGCAGATGCTTTCTTCCACAGTAAGGGCTTCATCATGGACATGGTCTTCAGGGCCAATAGAGGCTTCATGAAGCGAAGAAAACTCTTCGCAACAGTTTTCAAACAAGTGAACAGCTGGATAGTAGTCTTTGCAAAATGAATTGAAAATTGTATGAAAACCTGCTAAAGAGCGGATGCTTGCAGTGGGAAGAGACCGACACCATTCAAGAGCAACTCCCTTCAATGAAAACCTGAAGAGCTTAATCTAGACATCCTCGTGCGTGATATTGTGTCGGTGGATAGCCTCATGGAAGTCCAGTAAATGCTCAGCTGGTTCTTCCCAATCTGATGCATGAAATTCCGGGAGGAAATCTTCCCATTGGTCTCTATCAGGAAGTGCATTAGGAAAGCCAACTATCTGAGAAAAGTCATAGAAAGCAAACCTTTGAGCCATAATTTTCTCCATATCGAAACAGTGGAGTCGCCAATTGATCCTTGAATCATGGAGTCGCCAGGTGAAAGATGCGCAGCTTCAAGTGTGTCTGGTCCTTGTTTACCATTAAAGGCCAGATCTTAACGTGTCGTTACCCCAGGAGACGGTGCCTGGAGATCGCGATGATCCCTTCTGCAACTGAAATCGGTGCCTCGACATTCTTTACACAACTCTTTTTCTTTCCCCAAGTGACCATGGGCCGTGACCACGTGCTTATTTCTAATGCGCTGTCGGCGTTTGCGAATGGGAAGGAGTTGCTCCTGCAAATTGAAATCGCGATGAGCAAAACGCCGAGGTGGCTCAATCTGGTGCCACACATCCCTTTGAGATATGACGGTCTGGAACTTACCCGACGCTACGGTGGGCCCGGGTCCGAGACTCTCTCGACACTTCGCATCTCGCGGCTGGGAGGAGCTAATCCTTACGCTTCAAAGTTGTGATGGGCGAAAAGGTGAGGAGATTAATCGCGCACCATGTGTCCCTCGGAGATCTGACAGCTTTGAACTCACTCGATACTTTTGTGGGCCGAGGTCCAAGACTTTCTCGGCACTTCGCGTCTCGCAGCTGGGAGGAGCTAATCCTTATGCTTCAAAGTCATGATGGGCGAAAAGGCGAGAAGCCTAATCGCGCACCACGTGTCCCTCTGAGATATGACGATTTTATGCCGTGGGCCCGGGCCCGAGATTCTCTCGGCACTTCGCATCCTCGTGACTTTTAACATCAAAAAATTGGGCGTTCACCCTGCGAACTCCCTCGTTCGTGAGATCACCGATCTCTGCCACCTGTCCTCTTCAGATGGACGACTCACAACCTCTCGCCACTTCGCTGCCTCATGACCTCGCGTCTCGCGACTTTTAACATCAAAAACTTGGGCGTTCACCCTGCGAACTCCCGAGCTCGCGAGATCACCGATCTCTGCCACCTGTCCTCCTCAGATGGATGGCTCCTGTCTCTCGCCACTTCGCGAGTTCTCCACGGAGACTTTTTTCCGTTCTCCTCCTTGAAAACTTCTGCGCTATACTTGGCAATTACCCACCGACCGTTGATCTGCTTCGCAAAATAGACCTTGGATGCTGTCGACGACATTTTGCCCGCTCGCTTGACCTGCTACTTGGAAAAAACAGGAATTATCCCGTGCTGCGCTCAAGCATTTCGTGCAACTTGCAGACTAGAATGCTCTCGAACCCATGACAAGAATTGTCGCTAACACATGGCATACCCACTTGCATCTGTATCCAGTTCGAAGGGCTTTTGCAAGTTTGGTAGTGCAAGAACTGGTGCTTGAATGATCTTTCTTTGCAGCTAATCAAAGGACTTTTTCCGATTCTTCTCCCACTAGAAACTCTTACCACTGGTTGTTATGGTGTGGAGTGGTGCAACTATCACTGAAAATGAAGCTATGAAATTCCACAAGTATTGCGTTGCCCTAACAAAACTCCTAACTTTAGTGACATTTGTAGGAATTGGACATTTTATGATGGCCTCCATATTTGTAGGATCTATCTTGAGCTCCCCTCCACAGATCACATACCCCAAATACACCAAATATTGCTGAGCAAACTCACATTTATTGAGATTGACCAACAATTGGTGCTTCTTCAGAGTCTTTAACACCTGCATAAGATGTGATATGTGCTCCTCCCATGTAGCGCTATAAATCAATATATCATCCAAACAAACAATACAAAATGAATCTAGATAAGGGCGTAAAACATCATTCATTAGTTTCATAAATGTAGTTGTTGTGTTGCATAAACTGAATGACATAACCAACCACTCATACAAACCTTGCCTTGTCTTGAAGGTAGTCTTCCATGTATCTTCTTCTTTGACTTGTACTTGGTGATATCCTGATTTCAAATATAGTTTAGTGAAGTACTTGGCATGCTGCAGTTGGTCCAACAGATCATTGATCCTTGGCAGAGGGTACCGATTCTTTAGTGTAATCTTGTTGAATCCCTTGTAATCGATACACATTCTCCAACTCCCATCCTTATTGGGTACAATTATGATGGGTGACCCACAATGTGAGGTACTTGGTAGAATCACACCTTACTCCAACAACTCCTGCAACTGCTTCTTCACTTCATTCACTTCTAGAACAAACTGTGTATACAACCCAATATTTGACAATGGGGAGTTTGGAAATAACTATATTTCGTGCTCCACATCCCTCTTGGGTGGTATCCCTTTAGGCTCCTTGAACACTCCTCTGTATTCATGTGGAAACTCCTCCAATTGATGTTTTAGATCTTTAGTACACCCCTCTAGGGATTCCTTCACTCTCATTGACTCATCATTAGACTGATTTTCTCTTAAGAAAAGAAATACCGATTTCTTATTAGAACTAATCAACTTCTTGGCTTGGTTGACACTTACCAGTGAGATCTTTGACTTGCCTTTATGCGAGTTGATGATGTAGTACTTCCCATCCTTGATCAGTAAGTACTAGTTGGCTCTTCGCATGAATATTACATCCCTCATATACATGTAAGGGCTTCTAAACACTACTCCACACAAGGGGTACTTCATCAAGGGGTACTATGTCCAATTCCACTTCATTAGTAAAATCAACACTTACATCAAATTTAATCTTACACTATTTTGTTACCTTTATCTCCGCATCCTTGTTTACCCAACAAATGGATAGTGGCTAAGATGATCATGAACCTCCAATCCAAGCTTGTTGACCAGATCTACTATTATGAGATTATCATGTGAACTAGAGTCAAACTGAGCATCCATCTTGGTCTTCTTGACTTGAACCTTAATGTGGAAGAGCTTGGTCATCTCCTTCTTTTCCTAATGATCAAGGCTACTCAAATTCACCTCCTTTTGCAGAGATGTGCAAGCAATATTTTCATCCACGTCCTAGCTACTTTCAACCCGATTGCTTGAATCTATGGCTAAAAGATTTTTTTTCTTTTCGTTCTTCTTGTGGTTCTTCGGGTTCAACTTTGGATGTAGTTTCCAACAATTTTTCTTGGTGTGGCCATCAATGTTGCAATGGTTGCAATGGTTGCTGAGATCTTTGCATTGATGTGTAGTGGTTGCTGTCTTCTTATCTTCCCCCCCTTTTCACTTCTTCATTTCCTTGGAAGCTTCCTGGTGCTCTTTCTACTTCAAACCACTTGGTTGCCCCTTCTTTTGGCCTATGTTTTTCAGGTACTGTGCCTATACACATGCCTCATCCACTGTCCTTGGATTGAAGAGAATGACCTGCTTTCGTAGATGATTGTGTAAACCCACCAGATAATTGAGTACATCTATGTTCTTGGGAGAGATACCCAACATGCTGACCATCTTTCTAAACTTAGTCTGAATATTCTTCCCCTACCTTTGCCTGAAGTAGTGCCATCATATCCGTTGGTCCTCTACATAACCGATAGGGTATAATTGGGACTTGATGAGGGTTTTGAAGTCATCCCACCTAGTTATTGGTAGATCACCCTCAAGTCTAAGTGTTTCCATATGGATTTACCATTAGGTTAAAGCATAACCCTCTAACTTCAATCTAGCAAATGAAATATTCTACTCTTCATCTATATGGTGAACGTTAAAATAAACTTCTAGTTGTTGCAACCAATGATTCAATTTTAATGCATCTATCTCACCTTGATATGAATTTATGCTCACTTTTTGCTTCCATCTTGAATAAGAATTATGAAGGGTTCATGACACTCAAACTTGACTGCTCTTTCTCATATTCTTTTCGCGACTCCTTTCCCGAGACTTCTTGATCTCCCGATTTCCCCTCTGATCTGATATCTGAGTTAGGGCCTGCATCATCTCTGAACGGTCTAAGCTTGATTTCTAGAGCCTCCATGAGGAGGTTCATATTGCGATTGATGTCGACGACTTGCGCTTCCAACATCTCAAATATCTCTTCTACTGGATCTCAAGGGTTATTATGAACATACTCGTCCACCATGGATAGGGTTTCCACGACTTCTTTTTAATACGTTTCATGGATCCTGCAACTTCCCACAAATACCAAAAAGAAAAACCTTCTCTGATACCAATATGATCTGTAAATTTCCATGGAAATTCCACTGGAACAGTTCATCACAACATATCTGATAAATAAAACTAAACTCTACACTATGAAGGTTAAATCCCTTCAGATTCTAGAATATTTAGTTACTGATTTTCTATTTATGCATGAAATAGATAAAATGTGGAAAATAAAGAACAATAAAATACAATCACACACCATCCACAAGATAACACAAGGATTTTCTCTAGGAAACCCTTACATGAGAAAACCTAGCTAGAAGGTGAGGATGCTATGCTCTCTTTTCTCTGGTATGGAAATAATGCAAGTACAAAGGAGAAGACACTCTCTATGGAATTACTTGAGACCTATGGTCTGTTAGGAAACTACAGAACATTAACCCCCTCTGTTATGCTCTCTAATTTCCCACTCCCATTTGTTTTTCTCTGCTATGGAACACAATACAATAACATAGAATGTAACCCCTTCTCCTCCTAGTAGCCTGATATTTAACATAGCCTGGTAGCTATCTAGGTGTAGGTTTTTGACTTCCTCAACCCTCAATTGTTATAGGGTTTTGGACCTTCTAGAATCTTCTTGAAATTCCTCACGTGGCTAGCCCCATATACATGAGTAATGGAGGATTACATGGCATCCTCTTGTACCATGGTGGACAACATGATAGGTCAACTTGCGTGAGGCATAAATTTTGACGCATAGTCTACACCATCAAAGAGGTGGGCACAAGTTTCAGACACCAAAACCCCAAAAACACTATTTAATGCCTCAAAATGGCTTCATAAGGCTCCAAACCCCAATTTTCCAAATTGGGACTTTCCACTAAAATGACCCTGCAAGCTGATTCCTCCAATTTTTTCCACTTTGAAAGCATCGAGATTGATGACAAGTAATAAAATGATCCAATCCAAATCACTTAATTGTTCACAATACAATCTTTAGATATTTTGCAATGTCCATAATTCTAATTCACTAACCTGGATTATATTACAATCCTAATTTCTTGATCATAATTAGTTTACAATGGGTTGAAAACCATGGCTGGAAAAGCACAAAACAAACAAAAAATGGATCCAATTTTTTTTGGAAGATGCCTCGAACCCCATAGGTTGACACCACCACCTCGCGTGTCTCCTACTAGTGTGAATATTGGATTGTGCCTAATGCAACTAATGCCTCATGCATTGGTGTATAATTTTCATGTTGCAACTAAGGTCTCATGCATGGATGTAGTCTACATGTTGTCACTAATGCCTTGTGCATGGATGCACAATCTACCTGCGAAGAGTATAACGCATCTCCAATAATATCCCACTTGTTTTATTTGCAAAACAAAGGGACCTACTATTTATAAGATCACATATTCAAGACAACATTGCCCATTGATTCTCTACACCAAGAGAACTTCTTAATATTAACAAACTTCATTAATGAGTTTGCAACAATTTTCAAGGTGTCAACCTTCTTGAACGACACCTTGTCTTCAACTATGACTCACAAAATGGTATTGCACATCAATATGCTTCATCTTAGCATCATAAACAAAGTTCTTTGTCAGAAAGATTGCACTTTGATTGTTGCAATCTAACTTTATAGCATTTTGTACAATCCCAATCTTTGAACATAATCTTTGTAACCATACAACTTCCTTACTTGCATGAGTGGTTGCCAATTATTCAACTTATGTAGTTGAAATTGCAACTACAACATACCTCTTGCTTGTCCCATTTATTTCTTATCCAAATAGGTTAAACACAACCACTTGAAGATCTTTTGTTGTCAAGATTTTTAGCCCAGTTTGCATCATCAATGCCTTGTACATCTATCACTTTATCTAGTCCAACTCTTCATTGGTAGTAGATTGCATAATTTGTAGTGCCTCAAAAATATTTGAAGCCCTTCTTTAAAATTTTCCAATGCTCCTTTCTTGGTTTTGACATATATCTACTCAACAATTTCACTACACGTGTAATGTTTGATCCAATACAAACCATAACATACATCAAACTATCGAAAACACTCACATAGGGAACATTGGACTAGTCCTTATCTCTCTTTGTGTCTTGTGATGTTATTATGTAGATAACTTTGCACCTACAAGAATATTAATCTTCACTTGTTTACATTTTGGCATATTAAACCTCTGCAAAATTGTCTCAACATACTTCCTTTGGTTTAGCTAGAGTTACCTATTCACACAATCTTTTTTAATCTCCATGCTCAAAATAAAGTTTGCAACACCAAGATCCTTCATGTCAAACTTAGAGGATAGTTGAGATTTGAACTCCTTGATGATATCCTTGTGTTTGATTAGCAACATATCATCAACATACGATGTTATATAAGTAAAGTGATCACCACCTAGCTTGGAATACATAGTGACCAACCTTGATTCATGCAAATCTTAATCCCAATATGTAAGCATCAAACTTTTGTTACCACATTTTTGGATATTTCTTTAAACCATACATGGACCTTTTTTTATTATTATCTTGCAAACCATCTCTTTACCCTTTACGATGAACCCTTTAGGCTATTTCATGTAGATTTATTCTTCTAGGTCTTAATGTAGGAAAGTTGTCTTTGCATCCATTTGTTCTACTTCAAGATCAATTGCAACAAGCGACAATAGACGTCTAATGGAAGTTAATTTAGCAACATAAGAGAAAATCTCACTAAAATAAATTCCCCCCACCTTGGGATATCCTTTTGCTACCAACCAAATTTTGTACTTATCCACTTTTCCTTATGCATCAAGCTTTTTCTTGAACATCCATTTGCTTAATAGGTTTTCTTCCATCAAGCAACCTAACCAAGTCCCACGCTTCATTTTTGTCCAAGGCCTCCATTTCTTCAAACATGGCTTTCTTCTTGAGTTTACCTTCCTCAAAATCAACTGTCTCTATAACAATTTTAGGATCATCGTCAATAGTAGATAAAACAAAGGCAAAATGAAAATAAGGTGAACTATACCTTTTTGTTTGCCTTCTTACTTTACATATCTCCTCAAGATTGATGTTTGTAGTTTATTTTATTTTATTGATCTTCACGTGATTCCTTTGGCTCATCTTCTTCGTTGAGTTAGATTCTCCATTCTCTGGCTCATGATACTTTCTTTGATCTCCTTCTCTTGGTTCATCTTCCTGTTTTGGAGTATTTTTAACTTCTCTGAAGATCACATCATGACCATAAACAATTTTCCTTGTTACGGGATTCCAAATTTTGTAGCCTCTTATTCCGTCCTTATAACCAATAAAGATACATTTTGTGCTTTATTTTCCAACTTGCTCCTTTTCTCATTAGGAACATGCACATAAGCACTGCAACCAAAAACTTTGAGATGTACAAGAGAGGGTTTCTTACTAGCGCATGTCTCATGAGGATTTTTATTAACTAGTGTTGATGTAGGTGATCCATTGATTATATAACATGCAATATTTACAACCTCTGCTCATAATTTTTGTTCTATGCCTGCACCACTGAGCATAATTCTTTCCTTTTTCATCAGATTCTAGTTCATCCCTTTTTCAACTTCATTCTTGTGAGGTGTGTATGGAGTTTTATTTTGCCATGCTATTTTCCATTCACACAAAACTCTCCTCCATTATTTGTTCCCAACAATTTTATTTTCTTCTTTGTCTAGATTTCTACAAGAGTCTTAAACTCTTTGAATTAATCGAAATATTTAGATTCTTTTACATGAAATACAACCATGTTTTCCTAGATAAATCATATATAAATGAGACAATACATAGATCCTCCCAGAGCTGGGACATGTATAGGTCCAAACACATAATTGTGTATCAACTCCATAATCTCTTTTTCTCTTTTAGCACCAGATGGGAATTTGACATGAAATGTTTACCATATACACAATGTTCATAGAAATCAAAACCTAATGAGAAATCAAGGATATCTTCAATCATAACTTTACTATGCAAGGCACAAAGGCCCTTCTTTCCAATATGTCCCATTCTTNATTATTGGATTAAATCCCCATTGCGGATTAATCATGTCATTATTATTATTATTATTGTTATTGGATTAATTCCCATTGAGGATTAATCATGTCGGTAATTGTATAAGGACCAAATCCCCTTTTGCGGATTGGTCATCGGACAATTACAAAGGACAGAATAAGAAGTTGGCCCCAACAGTTATAATGGAAGACCCAAAATTAATTAAAGGTGGGTTTACCCACCCAAAGTGAGAGGTCAACCCTACCAGTTGTGACCTTTCACACGTGCCAGTCTGATATAAATAAGAGGCTAGCACCTCACTTCAAACACACAACTCACTTTCTCATTTCTCTTATGAGGCAAGTTGCAATTACCAGAGAGAGGAGAAGAAGAGTGGCGCATATCTTGGGGAGGACTTTCTGTATTGGTTTGAGTTATCTCTTGAACATTGTATAAGCTATTTATGATAAGGAAGTTTTTGCTGGGTTTTCTTCCCCTAAAGGGTTTCCCAGGATAAATGTTGTGTCTCTTGTGAATGTGTATTTC
>ML838845.1:40956-84765 GCA_009831015.1 Picea engelmannii
GTTGAAATAATGTAACTGCGAAGAGCATTCTTATTATTATTTTATTATTGGATTAAATCCCCATTGCAGATTAATCATGTCATTATTATTATTATTGTTATTGGATTAATCCCCATTGAGGATTAATCATGTCGATAATTGTACAAGGACCAAATCCCCTTTTGCGGATTGGTCATCAGACAATTACAAATGACAGAATAAGAAGTCAGCCCCAACAGTTAAAATGGAAGACCCAGAATTAATTAAACATGGGTTTACCCACCCAGAGTGAGAGGTCGTCCCTGCCAGTTGTGACCTTTCACACGTGCCAGTCTGATATAAATAAGAGGCTAGCGCCTTACTTCAAACACACAACTCACTTGCTCATTCTCTTATGAGGCAAGATGCAATTACCAGAGAGAGGAGAAGAAGAGTGGCACATATCTTGGGGAGGACTTTCTGTATTGGTTTGAGTTATCTCTTGAACATTGTATAAGCTATTTATGATAAGGAAGTTTTTGCTGGGTTTTCTTCCCCTAGAGGGTTTCCCAGGATAAATGCTGTGTCTCTTGTGAATGTGTATTTCTCAGTGATCTTGTTCTTATTATGGTCTTATCTATTGAAATGCAAAGAACTATAATAATGGCATAAACATTAACATTAAGAACAACGATTTCATTACACCCATTAGTCACAGTGCTTCCCAACAACTTGAGTAGTGTTTCAATCCAAACTTCTCTTGCTAACAACATTTCTCTTTGAACCATCTTGCATGTATCATTTTCAAATATAGTTTGCACTCACATTGCTTTTCTTACTCATAGATATCAGGTTCTTAGCCAAACTTGGGATATGCAAAACAACAAAAGGGTTTTAATCCTTCCATATTTAAGGAATATCTGGACCCTCCCTTGTTCGGTGATTTTGGTTGTCAAGTCATCTTTGAGGATGACATTGTCTCCATTTACTTTTCACATTCACAAAACCACTCCTTGTCAGGAGTCATGTGAAAATGTGAACTTGAGTTGATCAACCATGCATCATGATTTGAATGTGTACTTGTGGATCCCAAATATGCATCCCCTCATAAAGTGGTCTTCCCTGATGTGGAAGGAGCATCATCAAATCCATTACTTTTATCAATATTTTTAGATCTTTGGTTCTTCATGTGCCTGAATTTTCCACAATTCCAACATTTACTTCTATTTTTTTTAGGAGATTTAGACCTCCATCTAGACTTTGATCATCGCATGACTTACTTTTATGTATATCTTTAGGTCAACCTTTCACAGACAAGGCATCCTTGGTTTGACTATCCATGGTTTTTCGCCTCATTTCTTTCATTAACACGAATGCAACCACATCATCAAGCTTTAATTTGGTTTCATTACTCCCAATAGCTACACCTAGACTATCCCATGAATTTGGGAAAGAACATAGTAGACTAATGCACTTATCTTTTTTGGAAATTTTAATATCAACAAACATTAACTAAGTTACCATAATGTTGAAGGCATTGAGATGCTTTGTCACAGAGTTGTTCTCATTCACCTTAGAATGTACAACTTCTTTTGAAGGAAAAGTTGCTTTGTCATAGAGTTGTTGTCATTCACCTTAGAATGTACAACTTCTTTTGAAGGAAAAGTTTGTTTACTAGGGACTTAGGCTAGTACCAAGTCCCTAACTTATCCCATAACACCTTCATTGTGGCTTCTCTTGAGGCATTTGGTAATAGTAAATATGAAAGGCATAATTGGATCATGCCCTTCACCTTCCTATCCAACTTCATTTAGTTTACTTCATCCATACCCATAGTAGCGATACCAAGGTCCACAATGAATCACCATTCTTTGTCTACAAGGTCTTCCATCTTGAGCTTCCATAGCTCAAAGCTATGATCATTAAATTTCTCAATATCTATTCTAGAATTGCTTGCCATTCTCTTTCACACAAGAATCACTGACACAAAGATCCCATTGAAACCATGGTTGTCACATAGGCAATATAAACTCTCTATCAAGAACGAGCTAAACCCTAACAAAGAAGGTGTCCAACTGAAGTCAATAACCTCACTTTGATACTAAGTGTAAGTTTTAAAATGAAAAGTAATCAATGACACACACAATATACATATTTAGCTTATAAACCTTTAATTAAGAAAATCAATGTAACTCAAAGCCACACCTCTATCTTTTAACTATTCATAATACAATAATTAGGTACTTTGCAACATCCAAAATCTTCATCTATTAATTCAAAGTAGATTACAAACCTAATCCCTTAACTGAGATTAGATTACAATGGGTTGAAAACCATTAGCTAAAAAAACACAAAACTAATAAAAAACGATACCCAATTTTTTTCAAGTTGTTTCCCCAAATCCCATTGGCTACTCCCATGCCCCCACCCACTAGTGTGAATATTGAGTTCCTTGGGATTATGGTACATTGTAAATATTATTTTAGGCTAAATATGAAGAATCATAGGTGATTGGGTGTAGCTTGGATGGTTGTGAGGAATGATTGTTATCCTCCCCACCCAGGTTCAAATCCCATAATTACATGAATAAAGCTCATATGGCTTCTGCCCTGTGCAACACTTTGCATCTTTAGCATATCCTTCTCCAAGTTTGGTTTCAAAATCGCAGGTGTAGGGAGAATCAGTGCAAGGAAGCTTCTCGTCTCATGCTCCAAGACGTAGAAATGGTGTTAGCTCTACATCTTCGTTGCATGTCTCAGTATGTCGCCTATAAAACCAGAGAATTTCTCTTGAAGCCTATTCATAACTGTAAAATTCTACTGCAGAATTTGATACTATCCCGACATAGTTGGTACGATTTCCTTTAAAAAGGCCATGAATTCCTTTAGTATTCCATATATAGCGTAATCCTTGAATTGCACCATTGTATTTGCAGTAGAATGGAATGTGACACGCCATCAACAATCAATGATTTACCATAGATGCTAAGAAGAATATGTTCAGGTGCCTTCACCCCGTCGATGGATAAATTTTCCTCCTTTTCTTCTTTTCTTTCTGCATAGAGCAAAGGAATTTGGTGGAATGGTTAAACATCAACAACAAAATATCCTGGCACCGTTTTTTGGAACTACCTATGGCCCATGTGGCTCTCGCTCTCACATAGTTTCGAGTTCAGGAATTGAGTGTGCCCCAATTGGGTTTTCCCCTCAATTAGTTTGGAGCCTAAGAAACCAAAATTTCTTGGAGGCCATAAAATTTTTGTGCCCATGGAAGGAAACTCGACAAGCAATGCACCATTTGAAACCTTTGGAAGCCTAAAAAGAGAATCCATGGGTGCCCATCTAGAGCAATTGGCCACCGAGAATGAGAAATTATCTTGGAAACACTACATGGAAAAAAGAATCTCAGAGGGATGGGGTAGGAACAATCAAGATAAGAGATTCAATCTTCATTGTGTCCATTGTGGAAATAATGGACATGAGGCAAAGAAATGTGTAGAGATAAATGGAACATAATGGTAGATATCCCGAACCCGCTCAAATTGTTATTGCTCATTGCAATATTAACATACATGAAGGGTTGTTCAAAACTTCATTTACTTCTTGGAGAGATGCCTGGTTGCTTGACACTTGACACTGGTGCAACTTGCCACGCGAATTTTCGGAGAGACTTATTTGAATAATTGAATGAAAATGTAGATGGTGCATTAATCTTTGCAGACAAATCCAATCTCAAACCTATGAGAATTGACACCATCGGGTTCAAATTACCTAGATTCTCGAACATTTTTTTACATGGTGTTCTCTATCTTTCTTTTACATGATGTTCTTTATCATCCTAAGTCGCAGAGGAACTTGTCGTCTCTTGTGCAAATTCGAGAATAAGTCCATTCCATTCAAATTTTTGATGGAAAAGTTGAAATAAGGAGGTCTTCCAACAACATGGTCATCGTGACAGGATGGGAGGATGAGAAACTATTGAAGCTAAAAGGGACATCTGCATGGACACATACATACATTTCTCACCATGATGAAGGTACACTATCTTCCAGTGTTTTGTGGCACACTAGATTTGGGCACATCAATTATGATAGTCTTCATGTGTTGAAGAAAAATGGTTTTTTCTGGTTTTCCCACCATTCCAAAGAACTTGCAATGTGGGGCTTGTATCCTTGGTAAACATGACAAGCAACGTTTTCATGATTTCACCTTAAGAGAACGTAGAAAGCTAGAATTGATACACTCTGATTTGTGTGGCCCCATTCCTGTTCCATTTGCCTTTGGTAATATATATATCGTGACTTTTATTGGTGATTACACCAATATGTGTTGGGTTTATTTGTTGAAACATAAATTTCAAGCATTTGAAACTTTTAAAAATTTTCATCTATGGATTGAAAATGAAGCTCAATATCATATTGACACTCTTCGTATTGATAATGAAAGGGAATACACTTCAAATTAGTTTGAAAGCTATTTTTTCCAACATGGGATCAAACATCAAACCAATGTTCCATACAATCCTCAGCAAAACAATGTAGCATAAAGAACAAACACGACACTCTTGAATATGGTACATTCAATGCTTATTTTCAACAATGTGAAGTTTATGTTTTGGGCTGATGCAGTTCTATGTGTAGTGTATGTGAGAAACAAGAGTCGATCTCATGCTCTTGGGAACAAGACTCCTTATGAAATGTGGAATGGCCACATTCCTTCGATAAGACATCTTAAGGTTTTTGGTTCCACCTGTTATGCGTTAATTATTGAGGAGCAAAGAAACAAACTTGGTACAAGGAGTCAAAAGTGCATATTCTTGGGGTACTCAAATACCACCTAGGAATATTGTCTTTACGATGAGGTAAACAAAAAAATAATTCTTTCTAGAGATGTGGTTTTTCTTGAATCCACTAAAAATGAGAATACTGTTGAGTGGTAGCTTGATCATCTGGATATATTCACGCAAGTAAAGACATATCATGAGTTTGATGATGAGATTCCACATCTTGAAGGGGGGATCCCTATCTTGGATCAATCTCTGGAATCTCCTTTTGAAGTGCCATTTCCCCCTCATGAAGAAGATCTAGCCACTTCATCAGAACATGATGTTCAATTGGACAAAGTGATTGAGAGGATTGAAACATTGAACCGTGATAGGAATGCAACACCAACTCAATCAATGGAGAAACTTGGACCATCTCAGAAAGGTCCACCAAAGTGGCTCATAAAGACACTTGAAATCATTCATCCTGATAAAGTTGGAAAGACAAGAACCATAAATTATACAAGACAAGATGAAGGTGATGTATATAATTCAGATTCCGATGATGTAGATGATTCAGATTTAGGTGATGTAAATAATATGGATGTTTCATATGGTTGCGAGTTGAATTTATCTACTAACTTTGAACCAATTTCCTTTGAAGAAAATACTTCTCATGATGAGTCGATATAATCTGTGCTTAAGGAGTATGATGCTTTCATCAATAATGGGACATGGAAGTTAATGGATCCTCCATTTGGAACCAAACCAATTGGTTGTAGGTGGGTCAACAAAAACAAGTACAAATCAAATGGCTCACTTGATGAGCATAATGGAAGGCTTGTGGCAAAAGGATTTTCACAAAAAGAAGGCATAGACTATGAAGATACCTTTGCCCCCACAACAAATTGGGCTATCATTTGTGCATTTTTGAATTTGGCAGCACATAATAGGTGGAAGATTCATCACATGGATGTGAATACAACCTTCCTGAATGCAAACTTGAAACAGAGTGTCTACATGTCTCAACCAAAAGGATTTGCTGTGAAAGGTAAAAAACATAAGGTATGCAAGCTCATCAAGTCTTTGTATGGCCTAACGAAAGCACCTTGCGCATGTTATGAAAAGTTAATGGAACATATTTTGAAGATCAATTTCAAGCATTTTAATCTTGATGATGCAACTTTATTTGTCAAGAAAGTTGGAAAAACTGTTGTATATCTTATGGTGCATGTAGATGATCTTTTGATGACAGGGAACAATGAAGCATATATTGTATCCATAAACAAAGAATAGAAGAAGGTTTTTGAGATGACAAATATGGGATATCTTCACTACTACTTGGGTATTGAAGTAACTCAAAATCCAAAGCATGTATTCATCTCCCAAAAGAAGTACATTGGAGAACTGTTAAACAAATTTCGCATGGTTGATTATGATCCTCTCTCTACTCCAATGCAACAAAATCTTAATCTAATATCAAAAGAAGGGAATGAATTTGAGGATGCAACTAGATATAGAAATCTTGTGGGGAGTCTTATCTACCTTACTAGTAATAGACCAGACATTTCATTTGTAGTTGGAATCCTTTCGAGGTTCATACAAAAACCTTGTCAAGGAAATTGGTGTGCTGAAAGAGAGTTCAAAGTACTTGAAGGGAACTCAAGACTTTGGGCTCAAACACTCTACGGTGGATGAATTCAAACTAGTTGGACATATAAATTCAAAATTTAATGGGGATAAGCGTTGATGTTTCTCTAGTTAGCAACATCGGACAAACATTCTCCAAGATTGGTCATGCTGATTTGACCAAGGTAAATGACTCATTCACTCATGGAGATTTGCTAGTGGTGAATGGCCTAGACATAGTCTTTATCCTGACGAGAAGTGGATAGACTCAAACTGCTCTCACATTGCTTTCTCCAGGATGGAGTGATCTATATTAATTAGACGTGCATGTGAGGAAATAATCATATATATATATATATATATATATATAATTAATAATAAATTAATTAATGAAAAGACAATAATGAAAAAGACATGTCCATTAATGAAAGGGCACTCCACCCAAGTATATATATCGGGGCCCTCAATTGTAATATACCATCTCATATAATATTTACTTACAATAACCTCTCATCAAGTTCACTAAGTCTTGCTGAGGTTTTCAGTGTGTAATTATTCTATGATAACAATAGCATTTAAATCATAAGGCAATAATTATCGGATCTGAAAATCAGAAAATTCAACATGGTATCAGAGGTAGTTAAAAGCTTTCAGTGCCGGAGCTAGTATAAGTCTTTTTCGAAGCTAGTTAAAATCTTTTAGTGATACATGTGATAGATCTTCTTCATATATTTTATTTTTTGCAATTGTACATTCATTGTCACGAGCGACCTGTGCACACAGAGCGACCACATTCCCTTTGGTCGCGATTTTCCAATTATAGGGCACGACTACCTTAAGGATTGCACTACATAGTGCAACCGACTCTTTTGTTCAATGTTTGTTTCTCTCCAAGCTGCAACCGGTTGCACTGTGATAACTAACAAAGCTATATAGACTCCTCAATAGTGATTGATGTTCGAGAGGGAGGTCTATACATATTGTTGGGATGACCAACCCAAGCATTAGTGCATGAAAACATTTGTTTGTGTGAGCTATGGCATCAAAGATTTTCACACTTACATTACATGGCTTTACTAGCATTGAAGATGATGGTCATAAAACTTCCAAAGCTTCAGGTAGAGCATGATGGCATTCGCAAGGGATGTGCACTTGGAAATTATTCCAAGGGATCTTTTCCAAGCAGTGACAACAGGTCCAAGGGGATCTTGGATCTATTACATTCATATGTATGTGGACCTATGAAAGTTGTATCTTTGGGTGGATTCCTGTATTATGGAATATTCATTGATGCTTTCTCCCACAAGACATGGATATTCTTCATGAAGACCAAGGATGAGGTCTTCAACAGATTCTAGGAGTTCATGGCTCAGGTAGAGAATATGATATGGAAGAAGATCAAGGTGCTGAGGTCAGATAATGGAGGAGAGGAGAGTACACTTCCAAGGACTTCAATGATTTCTGAAAGGAGGCAGGGATCAAGAGGGAGTTGATTGTTCCTTAAAACCCACAATAGAACAAGGTTGCAGAGAGGAATAATAGGTCCATTGTAGAGGCTTCCAAAGCCATGATTCATGATCAAGATTTACCCATGCTCTTATGGGGAGAGGCATCGAGTACAAGAGTGTATGTCCAAAATAAGAGTTGTCATAGGATATTGGGGGACAAGAATCCTGAGGAGGCTTTCACAAGTGTGAAAGCAATGGCCAGTCATTTGAGGATATTTGGTTGTCCAATCTACATTCGCATGTCCAAGGAGAAAATGACGAAGTTGGATCCTTCTGAGAAGAAGGGGGCGTTTGTTGGATACAATGAGATGTCAAAGGCTTACATAATCTACATTCCATGACAATGCTAGATAACGGTCAGTAAATATGTCACCTTTGATGAAGACACAACCTTCAGTAGGTCCAAGGAGTCTCACATGGAGATCGATAGTGAGGAGGAGGAGGCTCCGAAGGATGTGGGTTCAGGTCCCTGTATTCCAGTTGATCATCCTTCAGACTATCAAGAGAAGTCAGCAGAGCCAAATGAACTAGTGGATCCACCTAGATTCGTTGTTCCTATTATCACTCCAGGAAACTCTCCTAGGCTGTATCTCAGAGATGCCTGGTAACTTAACCTTTTTGTAACTATTTTTTCAATAATGGGTGTGGGTTTGGATCAAGATGAATATCTTAAATCATTGGATTGTATCTTCAAGACATTCTAGCTATATTCATGCAATACAAGGCCTTCAAGAGCTATTACCAGATAGGTTTGTAAATCAAATGGATAAGAAAACCAATCAATTAACCATAACATATATAGGCAATATATATGATGGGTCAACAAACTAGCAAAGGATGCTTATGATTCTTGCTTAACAATCAAAGGTAAGATGACAGTTTCCATGGGACCATTAAACATAGACAAAGGAATGATTTCAACTCATAGGCATAGAAAAAGATAAAAGAGAGTATGACAATAACAATGAAAGAATCTTCCAGGCTTAATATATTAAAGAAAGTGTCTTTTTTACAATAACAGTAGATTATAGAACTCAAAATCGAACCATGTGTTCATCAAATGTTTTGGGCTTTATATCCCTTTACAAACAGTTTCAAGATCCTGGATTACTGGATCGAATTTTGCCTAAAATAGAAAATCAATAACTGGCCCAAGAAAGTAGGCAAAGATCCTATAAACTAGGTCAATTCAAATTCTCAAATGATATTTTTGTTCTTCAGATTCTTTGGCAGGTGTAGTGATATTTCTGAGGCTGCTGGATCTCATGTGATATGGGAGGAGTCGAACATGACACTTGTTGACAGTCAAACAACTTCATATCCTTGAAAATAACTAACCATTGTTTACCTTTCTGTCTTGTAGAGCACCTCCAAAACTGAAAAAAACTCTTGATAAGGATGTCATTAATTATCTTCCATCGATTGGAACCATTTTTGAGGCTTTTGGACAAGGAAAACTTGGACTTGTGCAAAAACATTAACTTTCTGCCTTATCAGTGCTTTCGGTAGCTAGAGTAGATAGAATTCGAACCAATTAGCTACCGAAAGCTCTGCTTTCGGTGGCTAATGAACAATCAATATGTTCGCCTAAGCCAACGAAACCTGAGATTATCAAAATTTCAAAAATACCCTTTATCTTAGCTCAAAATGCCTTAGGACTGATCTTTTTAGGCTTCTGCATCTTGCTCAAAGATTGTAGGGTTATTGGCTGCCACTGGTTCATTACACTGAACTGCCACCTCTGCTAGGGTCTCAAGAGAAGCATGTGTCTGAGCCTGGTGTTTTGAATACATAGCTTGTTTCCTCAAATCCATGACCTTTTTCTTCAAGCCCTGAGCTACTCTCCATAAGCTTTTGTAGTATTTTACAATCTTGTCCTTCTTTTTCTTCTCCTTTATGCTTTCATGGGCTAACCTTTCCAAGGATGAGTTTCTTTCTGCAAAGTTCTTTGACAGGGTTTCATACCTGGTTTTGATTACCCTTTCTAGCACTTCTTGCTCGGATAACTTCTTCTTAAGCTTCTTGATTTCCTTTGATTTACTCTACTTCACTCGTTTGCTAGATGAGGCATCTGCAACTTGTGGTTCTTGTTCTTCTTGAGGTGTAGGTGATGGAAGGTCTTCATAACTTGCTATGTATATATCCACAAAAACAAAATTTTCACGCCCTGTGGTAACTGAATCCTCGTGCCCTGTTTCAATCTGGCACTCTTCATCCTCCGAGTCTGTGTAAGGAAGATTAAGAATGTTTTTGTTCATTGGGGATTCTTTGGCCTTTTCTTTTTCACTATTGAAATTTAATTTCTTCTTAGTTTTTTCAAGCTTAGAGGAAGAAGAGGGTTGATTAACTGGAGTTGGAGAGATAGCTCTCCTCCTCCTCTTTCCACTTATGGGAGTAGAAGACTTCTTGGAATGAAGACTCTTTTTACCTTCTGGCTGAACCTCAGTCTGGAAATCATTCCAGAACAAGAAGTAATTCCACTCTTTGCCTCTCCTTTGCAACAACTCACAAACCACAAGTTTAATCAGACTGTGGTGGGATAATCTACCTGCAACTTTATTGGGCTTGGCCTTGACTTGATGAGCCATTTTGGATAAAATTTTGTGGAGAAAATAGGGCAGATTGAGTGGGTTTCTACTAGTCAAATGATTTATGAGTTTAAAATGGTAAATCTTCACTTTGTTATATCACCCTTCACAAGTTATATAAACCATTATGGCTTTTAGTAACTGCTGCCATTTCTCTTCAAGGAAAGACATAGGAATGTCTTTCTTCCATATCAAACCCCTGTGTTCTGGTTTCAAATAAGACCTGGATTCAACATTCTTAGTGACAGTAGTTTTAAACCATTTTTCTCCAATCCTAGGAAGCTCGGTCACTTCAGCTATGAGGGATTCTTTTATCTCGAATTCATCCCGACCTATGATTGATTTCTTTCCATCGAAATTGAGGGCAAAGGCCTCTGCCACCTGCTGATGAGAACTCTGTAATTTTTTGAAAAAATTATAACACCCTGCATCTCTGAACAATTGACATACCTCCGGTTGCGATTCCAAGTAACTGATGTCGTCGAGCTCTTTCCTCAGGGTTGACACTCCTTTCTTCATTTTCCATAATGCTTCCGCACACCTGTGATCGAAGGAATGGATTTCGGGGGAGAGTTACACAGTGTAGATTTAGGGAGAGTCGGCTCGGCTATGACATAAATGAGAAAACTGAGGCGAGCTTTAGAACGTGGCACTGATTACAAGGGATGGGCAGAATAGTTGGTGATTTGCAACAATCATGGTCGATAACTGTAATGATGGAGGGTACGTAAGCATATGGATTGATGATACAACGATCTGAAAAGATTCGCTTATATCATACATAGATCAACTTCCGGTCGTGAATGGTTCGTTCTCCTGTCTTTTCAGCGGCTTATTGCAATTATAAAACTTTGAACCCGACGGTTGAAACGTGTGAAAGGACGTGCTGACTCTTTCCCCGCTTCTGCGATTTCGGTGGCTAAAATATCCCTGAATTCCTTTGTTTAAGCTACTGAAAGCTAAGGCTTTCGGTGGCTAATGAACAATCGAAATGTTTGTCGAAGCCACCGAAACCTGAGATTTGAATTAGATCAAACAAAAACTAAACAAAAGTTTATTTAAACTTTATTACATGCGTAAAGCTTTGATAAATGAGCTTTAAAAAATTTAAAAAAAAGTACCTTTTTAAAAAGACATCCTATCACCTAAAATGAAAAATGTCAATTGATTTATTTGAGGAGATAACACTGGCTCCTATTGGGGGTGAAAGCCTCCCTGTGAGGTCTCAAGAACCACAAAACCAATGCCTTTCTTGAAAAATGAAAATTCAAACCTATCTACCAGTGTTTCCATTGGGCATGGAGTTATTTTGCAAAAACAAAAGATGAAAATAAAAATTACAATGACAAGGCTTTGAAGACTTAGATAAAATAGAGTTTCAGAAAACGCCCATTGACTGGGCCACCAAACATTTCTTCACCTTCCAGACTTTGCAGAATGAAGGTGTTGTTGTGCTGTACTTGAGTTATCATGAAAGGACCGGTCCACAAAGAATCAAACTTGTCGTGCTTGCCTTTATCTTGTTTGAGGGCATCCCATTTCAGAACCCAGTCACCAACCTGAAAGTCATCCACCTTTGCTTTTCTGTCAAAAGTATCCTTGATCCTCTTTTTATGAGCTTCTAATTTATCCACCAGCTATTCTATGACTTGCTACAATTCTACCAAGTCAAGCATTCTTCTCACCATATCATTTGATTCAGTTTGTTCCTCTTGAAAAAAATTAGCCACTGGTAAAACTAGCTGAATGGGGAAAATGGCATCACCGCCATAAACTAGTTTGAAGGGAGAAGTTCCTATGGATTTCTTGTTAGTTACTCTGTCTACCCAAAGAGAAAACTTTAGTTTAGAATCCCAACTCTTTTGATTCTCCTCCAACAACTTTCTGATGATTTTGACTAGACTCTTATTGGACGACTCAACAAGGCCATTACCTTGAGGATAGTAGGAAGTAGAGTGTACCAATTGAATTCCCATTGAATTACACATGTCAACCAATGCATAAGCTTTGAAAGCTGCTGCATTATCTGTCACTAGCCTTTTTGGGCAACCGAATCTGATCAGGATGTTCTCATAGAGAAACTTCATGACGACCTGATGAGTGACATTTCTAGTGGGGATTGGCTCTATCCACTTTGTAGAATAGTCAGTGGCTACCAAGATCCATGTATTCTAACCACTAGACGAAGGATTAATCTCGCCTATGAAATCTAAACCCCACTGCTAAAAGGACCATTCACTACAATAGGTCTTAGGGGCAGAGATTTTAGTTGTTGTTTTCTTGTGAATCTTTGACACTTATCACAAGATTTCACAAAGGCGCACACATCTGAAAAAAGAAAAGGCCAATAATACCCAACCCTTAAGATTTTATGAGCCGTGGTCTTCCAGTAATGATGGCCTCCACAAATACTTGAATGAAACTGATGCATGACTTCAGTTGACTCTTCTTTGTCTAAACATCTTAGTAGTAAACCAGTAGGACTCTCCAATACAAAAGATTATTTTTAATGCAAAATTTAATTGCTCTGAGCTTAATGGATTGGGCTTGAGTCATGCTAAGTTCAGGAGAAACCTCCAACTTCTGCAAAAAATGAATAATACCTGAATACCACTCACATGAAGACAAATTCTCGGCCACCTGTTTGCTGCCATGTTGTTCTTCCGCTGCTACCCCTGCCTGCAAACTTGCTGAACTTTCCCAAATGAAATTTATGTCCAAAAGATCACAATTCTCTTCTGTCAAAAGCTTGGCAAGGCCTTGGCATTTTACCAACTTAGTGGGCTTCACTTCTATGTCAAACTCAATCAGCTTTGCGATCCATTTATCTCTCTTTCCATCAATATCAGGCTGAGTCAAGACATCCTTCACAGAGGCTGAAGGAACATAGGCAACAACCTTTGCATGGAGGATATAAATTCTAAAATATTTTAATGATTTAATGAGAGCATAAGCTTGTTTTTCTATAGGATCATACCTTAGTTTATCATCTCTGAGTGCTTTGCTGAAAAACGCCACCGGGTGATCAAGAATTTCATCATCTTTTTGTAACAAGACTGCTGCCACTCTGTCATAGGAAGCAAAAGAGAAAATATAGAAGTTCTCAGTGTAATCCAGACTGATTAGAGTAGGGGATTCCATGATAGCCTATTTGATATCCTGAAATGAAGTTCTTGCATTGTCTGTCCATTTTATCTTGGATCCCTTTTTTAGCATAGAGGTTATGTGTTTCACTAACTCAGAGAAATTAGGAATAAATCTTCTAACAAAATTTATCTTACCGAGTAGAGATTGGATATCCTTCTTTGACCTTGGTATGGACAACCTCTTAATTGATTCCACCTGAGCTAGATCAATTTTCACTCCTTTTGCTGAAACAATGTGGCCTAAGAGCTTACCCTTCTTGAGAGAAAATTGAGATTTTTTGGGGTTCCGCGAAATCCCGAACTGTCTGCATTTCAAAAATACTCTTTTCAGATGCTTCAGATGCTCTTCATGACTGCTAGAATAAACTGTGATATCATCAAGATAGATGAGGAAAAACTTGTCCTTCTCTCCCATGAAAGCTATGTCCATGGCCTTCTGAAAAGTGGCCCCGACATTAATTAGCCCGAATGGCATCTTGGTATACATGAAGGTACCCCAAGGAGTATAAAAGGTAGTTTTTTCTTGGTCATCAGGATGTATAGAAACCTGGTTATATCCTGAGAAGCCATCTAGGAAAGACATGACAATGGCCCCTGAAATTCTTTGCAGCAAGTGTTCCATCTTGGGTAGGGGATAGTTGTCTTTCTTTGAGCATTTATTTAAGTTTCTAAAATCAACGCATAACCTGATCTCACCATTTTTCTTTCTCACTATTACTAGATTTGCAATCCATTTAGAGTATCTTAATGGGATTATGATTTTGGCATCAAGGAGCTTTTTGATTTCTTTTTCAATTACAGGCAATAGGAGAGGACTGATAGGTCTTAGTTTCTGTTTGAAAGAGATGGTGTCTGTCTCAAGGGGAATCTTATGTTGAATGACATCAGGATCATAGGTTTTCATATCACTGTATTTCCAGGCAAGAACATCAGCAAATTCCTTCATAATGCTGCAATATTCTGACCTATGGTCACCAGTTAATTCAACGGACAAATTTATGAATTTAGGATGACTTTAGCTTCCTATATTGTGCTCATGGACAACATGATCCTTCTCCTTCTTATCAGGTTTGTAGGGGACATCATTTTGGTCAAAAAGATTCTCAAGAGGCACCAAACCCCGAGCTATATAATTGTTGGGCAATTGAACAATATCATGTTGACCCATTTTTCTTTTTAGCTTAGGTTTTTTGGATTCCTCTACATTTTTATTTTCCTGGTCAATATGCATATCAAAAAATTCATCTACCACCTGGAGAAATCTACCAAGCTCATCATCATCTTCAAATACTTTCCAATATTTGATATTGTCGGGCAGGGATGGTCTATATTTGACTTGAATTTCATAATCCAGTCTGGGAGGCATGGGAGGAATGAACATACTGGCTGAGACAACAAGGGAATCAACAAGGTGATTCATAGCTTTGGGTATATAAGAAATATCAAAAATGGAGAAAGAGTCCCTGATTTTCCATACCTCATCCCTGTAAGCTTTCAACCTGACAAGTTTTGCTTGGAAAGTACTATTCACTTGATGTATGATAAGTTCCGCATCTCCAAACACTTTTATTCCTTTGATTCCCATTTTCTTGGTAGAATTTAATCCCAATAGCAAAGCCTCATACTCTGCTATATTGTTACTAGTTTTGAAATCAAGTTTAAAAGACAAATGAATAACCTCTTTTGAAGGAGAAATCAAAACTACACCTGCACTTGCTGAGTCTTTGGTACTGGCACCATCAAAGAACATGCTCCACACGAGAGTACTCTCTCCATCAGTCTGCTGATAAGTAGGCTTTTTGAGCTACAAAGGAGCTGGCTGAGAATCATCTATTTGCAGAATGCATGATCCAAAGTCTGTGTCTAATGCATAAATGGGATGGTTTACAAAATTCTTCCCATCACTAATGACGTAGGCAAGTTGATTTTCTCTGTAAAGTCTCTTTAGATCTCCTACAAACACTGGGACTGTGGCATACAAAAGATCCATCTGCAAGGTACCCCCTAGCCTTTTTTTCCATGAATGCGACAAGAGGAGGCCGAACTTGGGTGGGATATCAGCCACTACAACATCCATTACCATGCTTCTCATTGGCAGCTGGGCAAGGTTTATGACAAGGTCTTTTATGAGGCTGAGGCATCTGACTTTCCTAGAGTCGAAAGAGAAGAGATCATGGTAAGGTTTTGTGATGTCAAGCCCAAGTTCATCCATCACTACTTTAGGCATAAGATTGTGTGACGCTCCCGAGTCAAGCAAGCAGTTGTGAAGGATCTTGTCATGGATATTTAGGGATATGTAGAAGGGTGGACAAGAGTCATCTCTGTCTTCTACCATAGGTCCTATAGTCACTGTGGGCTTGTCATCTTGAAGGTTTACATAATCAACAGCTGGGGGAGTCTTTGGTTGAAGGGACTTCAGGATAACAGACTTGAATATGTCATTCTTCATAAGTTCAGTAAATGGCAGAGGTATTTTCACCTTCTGAATTTCTGATTCGAAATTAAATGAATATGATATTTTATCGGAAGGTTTTACCTCGTTAGAAGGAGCTTTGAGGGACACTTGTTCTTTATCTTGGGGTTTCAATTGCTTCTGCTGCTGTTTTGTAGGAGTGGAGGTTTGCTTTGTAGGAGAAGTAGGCTGCTTGGCAACGACATCTTTCTTTTTTTCGGGGGCAGCAAGAAATGGCTTTGGAGCGGCAGTCTTAGATCTTAAATTGTAACCTGGCTGATCATCTGTCTGATAAAAAGATTCTTCAATGCTTGCCTCATGAATCTGCTCGTCCATCTGGGCCTCATCATAATCTGTTTGTGTCAAGAAGGAGGAATCATTTTCATCCCCCAAACAATTGATGTCTTCTTCTTCTTCAACTTCATCATGAGATAGCTCCTGCTCTTCTTCTAGCACTGCATTTTGGAAGGGGGCTGTTATAAACCTAATTTGCACCATACATGCTTACCTGGCATCAGGCCATATCAGATTCCTTCTTTGCCAAAACACTATTGAACTCTTCTAAAAACTCCATTTTTAAAAGTCCACGCTAGCTGATGCACTACAACCCACGTGGATCTACAGTGTCCACGCTAGCTGGCCCGCTACAGCCCGCGTGGACCTTCAGAAGCACGAAAAAATGAAAGTTGCCGACAGAACACACAACTTTGGGTGAGTTAACTGAACCTTCCGGCCATGGATGGCCGAGGGTTCGCCCAAATACATAGTTTCTTCTAGCCTATAAAAGAAGGGCTAGGGGTCCTATTTGGAGGAGGAGAATAAGAGTAAAGAAACTCTGCCCAATTGCACATTCCCATTGTCCCAACCCTTTATCCAGCCTTGTGTAAGAAGAGATACAAATAAAAGAAGTTGGAGGACATTTGAAGAGGAGCCCAGGATCAGGTTCACGAAGCAGTGGCTGGTCTTGACATTTTAAGTTGATTCATTAAAGTTAATAATAAAAAAATGCTTTTCCCGTCCCACTATATGAGTTCTTCATAGTTTAAGTAAATATATGTTTGAATCTATAACCCATTAGTCTGTAGGTAAAATGCATGTGTAGTTTGTTGTTTATTTTGTATGCAGGTCAGCCTTGGGAGGAGAGCTGCTAACAAGCGATCAAGTGTGAAGAAGGATTGACATCGAACGTCCGGAATAAGGTATGTCGATCTAACCATGTATTTGCTGAAAAGAAATGGGGATTAGGTCTGGCGACGAAGGTAGAAAGTAGGTTTCTTTTGGTCATATATGCATGCATAATATAACCCTATTTGCTAGTCCGTAGGGGGATTTCCCACCACAACAGAATTGGCGACCATACTGGGGAAGTCTCTAGGGTTCCTGGGAATATTTTTGGGTAGTTTTAAAAGATTGGTTTTCTTTCCTGTTTTTTGAAGTTTCTGCAAAGTTTGAGCTAGCAGAGAGTCTGGTCTTCCATACCATCTATCTCTGTTATTTGCTTGACTGTGTTTTTTAGAGACCCACAGAGGTACATGCAGCCTGCATAAGGTCTGCACGCGTGTACCCGCGCCCTACTCTCTTACAACCCGCGTGTAAACGCTAGCTGAAGAAGTAACAGTAGCGTGTAGATTCTAGAAAAATTTTGAGGCAGTCATCCTCTTCCCTATCAGAATCATTTTCAGGGGTTTTGCTGGAACTTTGTCTAAGTCTTGGTTGTTTTCAGTCTTATCTCAGATTGGTTTGTTTTACGAATTTTTTCCTTACATTGTTTTCCTTTTTTCTGTTAAAGAGAGTGTCTAAGCCTTCAAGAGATCCTGGTTCTCAATATCAGTGGTCTCTTTCTGGTTTGGATTATCCGTTTTTATTTGTTTCAGAGTTTTATAGATACACGTGGCCTGTATAAGGCCAGCATGCATGTACACGCCCTCTGGCTCTACACAGATCGCGTGCACACGCTTGCTGTTGGATTGTCAGTAGTATGCTTGTGTAGGATAGTTTTTGTTGAGGGTAAGGCAGTCATCCTTTCCCTTGACAAGAGTTATACCTCTCAGGTTTTTGAATCTCTGTCCTAGCAGTCAATAGCTTAGGGTTGATCTTAGCCTTAGCTTGCTTTTTTTTCATTTAAAAGTTGTCATAAAAAAATAAAAAAATTCTTTAGGGTTTTTAGACAAGTGTGAGATTCCTTTTTTAAGTTGCTAGTGTGTGATTTCTTGAAGTGATTCTTTGCAATCTGCGATTAGGCCAGAATTTTTCTTGGTTTTTTACTTGTTGATATTTTTCCTTTTTGCTTTGTCAGCATTCAAATAAAAAAAAAAATCTCTTTCATTTTCTTGTTCGGTTGAAAAGTGTGGTTTTGCATTAGTAACCAGCGAAAAGTCTTTTTTTTTTTAAGTTCTTGATAGTTTACTTAGGTCGTAAGTAGCTCGTAGTCGAGTGAAATCCTTCTTTAAGTTTGCTGATTCAAAAGATCTTAGAAAATAATTTTTTTTTTGAAAAGTTGTTGAAAATTTGCGTTAAGTAAGACTTTTTGTTTCCAACTTTCTGTTCATTTTTTACTTTCGTCTTTTAAACATCATCAGTTTCACTTTCATACCCCTTGACATAAGACAAGCCATAAAATAAACGCTAAATCTAAAATTTATTAGACTTTTATGTTTGTAGGGTTAACCAACTAGTTCAGGACTAGGGCCTTGGATTAGGTTGGAGAGGAAAATCTTCAAGGCCATTTAAAATCAAACATTGGAGTCTGAGTTAGGGAGTGTCCAAGTCCAGTATCGTGAAAGTTATCTGGGACCCCCCTCTAACACAAGGGATAAACACGAGGTTGCGTGCGGAAAGGTAGCTGAGATAACCCCTCCAAAGCTGGACCAATCGTAGTGGAGAACACATATAAAGGGCTTGTTTTGGGATTCCATCGATTGCATTTGCCACGGGGCTTCATGGGTCTCGAATCCATTCGAGGTCCCCAGTTGTCTTTCGGACCACTTGCTTTCGATACCCTTGACAGGTTTCGGGCTCAATACCCTGCTCATTGTGGTCTACCCGACTTTCGACTGTACCCGCCTGATGACTGTTCACACGCTGGCAACCTAGTTGCCTATCTTTTTTAGGGACATACACAGGTGATTGCGGGGGTATACCGCGGTACCTAGGACATACATCAAGCCACACTTTGCAGAGTATACCTGGAGGATGCTTTCATTTTCGAGTTGCACTTGCACCGATAAGTTGCTCTAGTGTTGGTTGTTATAACTGTTCTTCCAATTAATTTAGTGTTTGCGTGTCTTATCTTATAGGGACTTTTTTAGTGTGTGTTACTTTTGATCAGTTAGACTACCCTAGTGTGTCTTTAATCTTCTCACATAGTGGAGGATCACGAGCTTCACCGGTCACTGAGGCTTCTTAGCCTGCTGCCGGTTACACTGGAGCCACCCCCGCCACCACTAAGGCGAAAGCTAGAACAACAAGGGTCTTTTGAAGCGATCGGGTCACAAGAAATTGTGCCCGACCAACATCCAGAGGAATCGACCGTTTTAGACCTTAGAGTGAAATATTTTGGTCGGGTTGAAACCTCCACCAATGATCTTTCGACACCCACCATCGTACCGATTCATCCTTACGAGTGCCAGACAGTGTCACACACAGCAATGGAAACAAATGATGTTACTCCTTCTGGGAATTCTTCAATTCCCGCTACGGTTGTCACCACAGGAGAGTTTCCACCTCCTAATCCACCATCATCGGTCCGAGCCACCATGGTCTCGACCGCCTCTACATCGCACAGTGGTCCGATCCCGTCTCTGGCGGTGGCCACAACCCCTTTCACACCAAGTGCGATAGACCCTCCGTTCTCATACAGGATGCCTAGTTCAGGTACAAGTCCTGTACTTTCCTACTCCACTTCACAGACTTCAGGTCTGGGGGCAGGGAGCTCTAACGCTCTTCTGCAAGGACACATGGGGGGCACTCCTTCGCCTTTTAATGCTTTTCCTTATGGGGGTCATATACCTCCTTCGTCCCCTTCCCTCAGTGGAACGCATCAACAATCCACATGGCCACTTGCACACCATAGTTTATTTGGAGCGGGGAGTCAAGGAACACCTTCGCATAATATGCCGGTAGGTTCGACACCATTTTCTTTGTTCGGTGCATTTGGTAACAACGCCTTCTCATCAGCTACTTTCCCAACTGGGGGAAACCTTAGTTTCAGACAATCTATTCCTATGCAGGGTACTATTCTTGCACAGGGGGCACACCCAGGAACTTCTTCCGCATTAGGGCCTTGAAATTCTTGGCAGGGATCCGTTCCCTCGTCCGAAATACCGATCTGGGGTAATTCTTTCCACAATCAATGGAACCCCAGACAAAGTACTATGCCTATCCCCACGGGACCGAAATGGGGCAACCCTACCAAAGTCTTTTGAATGTAATGCATGCCCAACCATCTATGTCCTATTTTGGAAATCATCCGATGATGTCTCCACATATGCAAAATCCATACGCTGGCCATGGCCATGGTTTCTACCAGAATCCGGGCCAGCAGCAGAACTTTTCCTGACAACCTGGTGCCAGTCAAACTCCATGCCCCTTTTTCCCAGGTTATCACCAACAACCCAAACTACCTTTCCTAGAAACTTTGCATTTGCCAGACTTGACAAGGTTGTTGAATGACCCTATCTGTCACGATCCGCGTTGGCCTCCTATGCCGACGAAGTTGCCTTCAGACATCCCAAAGTTCGAAGCCAAGCCTAACGAATATCCAGGAGATCATGTGACTACCTTCCATCTTTGGTGCTCATCTAACTCGTTGAAAGACGAATCTGTACAGTTGCGATTGTTTCAACGTACTCTCATTGGGAGTGCTGCAAAATGGTACATTGAGCTCGACCGCTCAATATACTCTTCCTTCGGTGAATTGGCCATGGCTTTCCTAAACCATTTCCAGTTACCTGTGAGATACGACACTGACGCAGAATTGTTGTCCATTTTTTCACAGACAAAAGCGGACCATATCTCTGATCACATCCGAGAACGGAGACACCGAAAGAGTTTAATTAAGGTACCATTCCCACCAACATTCATGCTCGAGTGGTTCCTTAAGTCTTTGGTCCCACAGTTTTCCAAAGACGTCACGACGTCGAGAGTATTTTATGAATAAGACACTATCATGAGAGCTCAACAACTTGAGCTAATCTATTCTCAGTCCGATTTATTATACGAGATCTTGCCAGATGCACCACGCTCAATACTTGATAAAACCAGACAGAGAACTGGACCACATGCCGATGGTATTGTTGGTTCAACACATACAAAGCCCGCTGAGCAATTGACGAAGCAGTTGCAACAGTTGTCTATACAACACACAACGACCAAGCAAACTACTGGTTTGGCTGCTCCCCCTACCAAAACGTCGGATGTACACACAGTGCAATCGACTAATCCAAAGGCCACCCAATAGCATGAAAGAAAGAAAAAACAACGAAATAAGGGTAAGGGGGATAAAAAACCTACCGATAATGCTGGCGGGGACAACACTGAGAAATAGAAGGCGAGGTATCCATGCAACTTATGCGCGGAAAACCACCCGACCCATCTATGTCCTCGGCTTGCAGAAGCCCAAAATTTTGTGACGCAGCAACAACCTGCTGTGTTAACCAATCCATTTCAACATGGGAAAAATCTAACACAAGCCTCTGCAAGCACGGAAGAGGGAAACCAAGGACCCTCTCCGTCTTTGAACAACCCTGCATCCGTGAATGTATATATGGTGAAGGGTGATGCTTTTATATCGACTAGAGCACATGACTATAGTAAATCAAGCACTTCTGATAAGGGCAAAGAAGCAGAACTCCCATCTCTTCCTCTACAGATTGAGAAGACGTTGGGAAAAACAATGACACGCATCCTAAGAGGCGCATTCAAAAAAGCTTCTCACAACCCAAATGCAAGGGCCACCCAGAACTATTCTGTGGTGGAATATTTATCACAAACCCCTTATGTGATGTCCACTTTGGAGGTCCTCCAAAGATGCCCTTCCCAGAGGAAAGCGTTGTTAACCGCTTTAGGATCTACCGAGACTTGTAATCTGGGTACAATCATGCTGGATACAACCGACTTAAAACCTCGTCTGCCTTACCACGTAGCATTTCAGATAGTAGTGGCTTATCCCACAAAAACTTTTACTCATAATATCTTCTGCACGGTGGTTGATGAGGGCACCTCGACATGCGTTATGTCATTGGCATGTTGGAAGGCCATTGGCTAGCCCGTTTTGTCTCTGTCACCTACTCTCCTCACTGCTTTCGACGGTCGTTCGTTTCGACCACATGGTATCATTCCCTCTCTCCCCGTGCAGTTATGAGGGAAGACCGTGTGTGTCGAGGTAGAAGTAGTCGACGTGCCCCTTGACTATAACCTCTTGTTAGGGAGGAGTTGGACTTATTCCATGCAAGTTGTGGTTGCTACAGTTTTCCGGGTCTTGTTGTTTCCACATGAGGGCTGGATTGTGACCATCGATCAATTGTCTTTCTCCAGACCTGACCCTTCATTGGGGGAATCCACGGTCCCAATGATTGATAATCCTCAACCAGGCGTAGTCAACGTAGGGGTTGGTTTGTGCCCATCTTTGATCGTTACCTTCAATTACCCGCCCCCTCAAGGTGATGTCAAGTTTATATCTGGCCACCATAAGGTTGAGATTTTCCAAGTTTCGTCATTTCGCACGACTTACTTCACTGATTCGTGGATACTTCCTTCCCCATCGACCACGATGGAGGGGACAGGGCATCCAGGCATGTCCAGGCCCTTGTCCGCAGCTGAAGTAGTGTACTCTTTAGTCCAACAAGCTTCAGCCAACCCAGATCCAACTCCTGCACACGAGTTCAATCCGCTTCTAGAGCCTATTTGGGCTCAAGGTTCTCTCGCTGACACCGATTCGTTAGACTTAGTCTTGCCCTCTGACGAAGCAGTAATTGAAGCAATGAATAGTCCGGACAAACCCTAGGATGATCTTCATCATAGATCATACTTTCTCCCAGATTTAAGTAGAATCGAGGCCAGAGAATTCACTTTAACTATGACTGAAGATAGGTCTTGTCCTATCAATCCCTTAGCTACACAGGAGGTCTATGCTGAGGGTAATATGGAAACTATCACTGAAATGGTACCTATAGATCTCTCCAGAACCCCTGGCGTCGTAGACAATGTTTTCGTTGGAGCATGCTGCTCCCCCGAGAAGATACCCGACATCGACCCACAAAGTGTCAATCATGAGATAACTTTGTTGTTTTTCAAGCTAGCTTTGAGATCCGAAAGCAACATCCGACGAGACTGCATTTATGCTTTTCGATCTCGTCCGGAATAACTGAGAAAAGTAACCTCTACGGGTCTTCTTTTAAGCCCTTTTCAGACCCTCTAAACATGAAAAGATTGTTGAGCGATCTTGTGGCCTTTCACACTCGTTAAAATGAAATTTGAAGTCACTTCTGTCCGACGGTAGTTTACCCATTTTTCGGTCTGGACCGTCAATTGTAGGAACAAAGGTATACTCTATGGAACTTCAGTTCTTTAGAAGAGTACTCTCATGTATAATTTTATCCCTTTTTTGGGCCTGCGGGACTAAACTTATGGAAAAGGAACCCCCACAGAGTCCATAGTTAATCTCTTTTCAGACTCCCTAAAATTGAAAAGATTGCCAAGTGACCTTATTCTTTCACACTCGTTAAATTGGTACAAAAGAACATTCCTGACAGAGTCCATAGTTAAGTTTTTTTCAGACTCCTTAAAAATGAAAAAATGGTCGAGTGATCTTGTCCTTATCACACTCGTTAAAATGGTTTTGAATAGACGTCTTGTCGGTGCTAGTTTACCCCTTTTTCGAACCGACTAGACTATCTTCGAAAAAGGTACCCCAATGGAGTCTCCTTTTATGTTTTTTTAGACTCTCTAAATATGAAAAACCACCGAGCTTACCTTCTCTGGGCTCGTTAAACTTACATCGAAGGACATTACCATTGTGTGTATGATTAATCGCATTTGCATACCCGCGTCTTTGGCCTAATGCCGGCTCCATGTTGCTCTCAACTGAACCATCTGAAGCATGCCTTATATGCAAGCCCTGTAGCATTTTACCTCTGCGTCTTGACACCTTTGGCCCCTGGAGGATTTTTCCCAAGTGTCCTTTTCTTGCATATGTCTCTTTGCCATGAACATCCCTGTGTTCTGTGCGCTTGGAACTAGTATGTTTGCGACACTCGATTCTCCTTTGTAACGTAACATTCTTTTATTCTTTTTCCAAAATTATTGAAAAAGACAAAAAAATCATATATACCCCAAAAAGAGGAGGGGAAAAGTATTTTCTTTATTGGAAGCATAATGAGTCGCCCTTGGATAAAGAACATATGTCCGTTTGTTCATCAAACCCTGGGATTCAATATGACCTTAGGAAGCTTTTCTCGCTACATAGAGCTGTGTCCTCCTCCGTTTGGTTATTCTTCCAAACATATGGAGAGTTTGCAATGCCTCCTGCTTCGTAAACTTATGATTAATGCCATGCTTCCTGAGTCCCATCATTTGTCATGTTGTTGTCCAAGGGAAGTTTGTCACCAAGCCTAAGTCGACCCCTCTACAGTTTGTCTCTTGCCCTCATACTCGACCATCCTGAATGTCCAATCAAGTCTTTGTTCGAAATCAATGAAGCTTTCAGTTTGATCATCAAGATTCTCTAGTCCATGACCGACGAGCCCTCGAAGACCTCTGGGTAGTGAAGTCGTACACTCATATTACACTCCTACCCGAGTTTTGAAGATTTTGAAGTTGTTACTCGAGCTCTGAAGACCTCATCTCCATCCATTAGGCCTTATCAGCTTCTACGAAGATGGATACTCTACATGTATATCTTTTTGATTTCGAGATGTAGCTCCATTGTGTATTGTTCACGGCTACACTTTATATAGTTATATGACATGGATCTATAGTGTATTTGATTGGTAGCCATGCGTTTATTCTATCCCGAGCATGGGTATGCCCGCCTCGGTGAGACATTTGTTATTTTGTAGATGACACCTCCCGGTTCCTGGTTCCTGGGCTCACTTGTTCGGCACATCTGTAAAGATTGGAAATATATTTCGGCCATCAGATGCTCTTCTGACCTCACAAATTAGGG
Source organism: Picea engelmannii (assembly GCA_009831015.1). NCBI lineage: Eukaryota > Viridiplantae > Streptophyta > Pinopsida > Pinales > Pinaceae > Picea > Picea engelmannii. Next base: position 66,162 of record ML838845.1, read on the forward strand.
GGCATCTGTTATAACCCTAATTTTCACCATACATGCTTACCTGGCATCAGGCCATCTCAGATTCCTTCTTTGCCAAAACACTACTGAACAACTCTTCTAAAAAATCCATTTTTAAAAGTCCACGCTAGCTGACCCACTACATCCCGCGTGGATCTACAGTGTCCACGCTAGCTGGCCCACTACAACCCGCATGGACCTTCAGAAGCACCAAAAAATGAAAGTTGTTGACGGAACACACAACTTTGGGTGAGTTAACTGAACCTTCCGGCCATGCATGGCCGAGGGTTCGCCCAAATACCTAGCTTCTTCTAGCCTATAAAAGAAGGGCTAGGGGTCCAATTTGGAGGAGGAGAATAAGAGTAAAGAAACTCTTTCCAATTGCACATTCCCATTGTCCCAGCCCTTTAGCCATCCTTGTGCAAGAAGAGATACAAATCAAAGAAGTTGGAGGACATTTGAAGAGGAGCCCAGGATCAGGTTTGTGGAGCAGTGGCCGGTCTCGACATTGTAAGTTGATTCATTAAAGTTAATAATAAAGAAATGCTTTTCCTGTCCCACTATATGAGTTCTTCATAGTTTAAGTAAATATATGTTTGAATCTCTAACCCATTAGTCTGTAGGTAAAATGCATGTGTAGTTTGTTGTTTGTTTTGTATGCAGGTCATCATTGGGAGGAGAGCTGCTAACAAGCGATCAAGCGTGAAGAAGGATCGACATCGAACGTCCGGAACAAGGTATGTTGGTCTAACCATGTATTTGCTGAAAAGAAATGGGGATTAGGTCTGGGGATGAAGGTAGAAAGTAGGTTTCTTTTGGTCATATATGCATGCATAATATAACCCTATTTTCTAGTCCGTAGGGGGATTTCCCACCACAACAGGGGCCTTGATCCTTTGGTCTTCAACTGCATTCTTGTCTCTCTGAAGGATCTGGACCTTCTGGTTGTTCCTTCTGTAAGGAAATGCATTGGGATTCCTGGGAGCATAGGCATTAGGCTCTTTACTTCTTGCTGGCTGCTGACTCTGAATTTTCAGTTTTGACATTTTCGAGGTCAAGCTGTCCAACATCTTGGCCATCTTTTCCATTTTGGTATTTGGAGAAGGAGGATCAACAGATGACTTCTTTCTCTCAAATTTTCCTTTAAGTTTATGAGATGCCATAATGTTAGATTCGACCTTGAGAGCAACGTCTTGCATTAAAGCGAGTGTGGATGACCTTCTTTCTCTAAGGATTAAGAAAAATTATGGATCAAAGGTAGAAGAGTAAGTAATCTTTGTTGATGCATCAATTGGCTTGATCTCTGCTGGGATCTTGCCAAACATCTTATTGAATCTTTTGGTGAAGTCTGACACAGACTCTCCATTTTCTCTTCTTAGATTTCCAAATTCAGTAATATAATACAAGAGGTCTCTTCTTTCTCCCCAATGTTTCAAAAACAATTCATCTAATTTCTCAATACCCGCCACTGAATTTGTTGGCAGTTCCTTGAACCACTTCCTGGCTTGACCATCCAAGCTTTGCACAAAAATTCTGGTCCAAACATCTTCCTCTGAAATGTTAATATTATCAGCATAAGCATAGAAAGCTTCCATATGTTGTTCAACAGTATAATCCCTAGATCCAATAAACTTTGGCATATATTTCTAATAGTCTCCTGTTGGCATGGCTGATAAGGGATTGGGAAACACAAGAGGGGCATACCTATTGGATAAGATTTGTTCCATTTTTGTCAAAGGGGCAACCATGGCAATCTTGGGGGTTGATGCAGAGGAAGAATTTTATGTAGATGATGGCTGAGATGGGATAGGTGGGACTATGGACAATGGTGGTCTTACTTCATTGAGGAAAGAAGGGGAAGCACTGGTAGAATGACTACCCTGGAATGTGTTTTCTGAATAAGGTGGAAAGTAAGAAGCTCTGTAAAACTAACCGAGAAACACGACCAATTTTTCTTCACCCTTAGAGGAAAGATCTTGTAAAATATCTTCAAGAACAGGCAGACTGGTATGAGTATGGAAAAAACTCTCTATAGGCTCAGTTGGTGAAGAATTCAAGGAAGAGGAAGAGTCCTCCTCTTGGATGGATTCTACAACTTCTTCTCCCAAGTTGGATATAGTAACATGCTCAGAAGTAGAATCTATAACATTAGAGGAAATTGAAGGCTCATCACCCTTCAAGTTTTCCGACACAATCTTAATTTTTTAAGAACTAGAAGTTTCAGTAGAAGGGGATTCGACAAGAGGTTCTCTAGATACAAAAGAAGAAGTGTTTCTTGAAATACCTGGTTTAGATGCTCTTGCAGATCTAGAAGTTTGTATTTGCAATGCTTTTCCATTTCTGATGATCTTCTCAGGATCTAGAAATGGTGTTGCCAGTGGTTTTTCTTGGTTTTCCCTGGTATGAGCCCTTTTCGGAGCCACTTTGTTCCAATGGAGTCGCCAGATAGATGGTTACAACCGAAAATGTGTCCAAACTTTGTCTATCATCAAAGTTGGATCTTGTCGTCTCCCAAGGAAGCTGAGCTTCAGTCTCCTCTCCCTGACAACGACACCAATTTGTTATCACTCCAGGAAACTCTCTTAGGTTGTATCTCAGAGATGCCTGGTAAATTAACCTTTTTGTAACTATTTTCTCAATAATGGGTGTGGGTTTGGATCAAGATGGATATCTTAAATCACTGGATTGTATCTTCAAGACAGTCTAGCTATATTCATGCAATACAAGGCCTTCAAGAGCTATTATCAGATAGGTTTGTAAATCAAATGGATAAGAAAACCAATCAATTAACCATAACATATATATGCAATATATATGATGGGTCAACAAACTAGCAAAGGATGCTTATGATTCTAGCTTAACAATCAAAGGTAAGATGACAGTTTCCATGGGACCATTAAACATAGACAAAGGAATGATTTCAACTCATAGGCATAGAAAAAGATAAAAGAGAGTCTGACAATAACAATGAAAGAAGTTTGCAGGCTTAATATATTAAAGAAAGTGTCTTTTTTACAATAACAGTAGATTATAGAACTCAAAATTGAACCATGTGTTCATCAAATGTTTTGAGATTTATAGCCCTTTACAAACAGTTTCAAGATCCTGGATTACTGGATTGAATTTTGCCTAAAATAGAAAATCAATAACTGGCCCAAGAAAATAGGCAAAGATCCTATAAAATAGGTCAATTCAAATTTTCAAATGATCTTTTTGTTCTTCAGATTATTTGGCAGGTGTAGTTAGCCTTCCGAGGCTGCTGGATCTCATGTGATATGGGAGGAGTCGAACATGACGCTTATTGACAGTCAAACAACTTCATATCCTTGAAAATAGATAACCGTTTTTTACCTTTCTGTCTTGTAGAGCACCTCCAAAACCAAAACAAACTCTTGATAAGGATGTCATTAATTATCTTCCATCAATTGGAACCATTTCTGAGGCTTTTGGACAAGGAAAACTTGGACCTCTGCAAAAACATTAACTTTCTGCCTTATCAGTGCTTTCGGTAGCTAGAGTAGATAGAATTCGAACCAATTAGCTACCGAAAGCTCTTCTTTCGGTGGCTAATGAACAATCAATATGTTTGCCTAAGCCACCGAAACCTGAGATTATCAAAATTTCAAAAATACCCTTTGTCTTAGCTCAAAAATGCCTTAGGATTGATCTTTTTAGGCTTCTGCATCTTGCTCACAGATTGTAGGGTTATTAGCTGCCTCTGGTTCATTGCACTGAATTGCCACCTCTGCTAGGGTCTCAAGAGAAGCATGTGTCTGAGCTTGGTGTTTTAAAGACATAGCTTGTTTCCTCAAATCCCTGACCTTTTTCTTCAAGCCCTGAGCTACTCTCCATAAGATTTTGTAGTCTTTTACAATCTTGTCCTTCTTTTTCTTCTCCTTTATGCTTTCATGGGATAACCTTTCTAAGGATGAGTTGCTTTCTGCAAATTTCTTTGACAGGGTTTCATACCTGGTTTTGATTACCCTTTCTAGCACTTCTTGCTCGGCTAACTTCTTCTTAAGCTTCTTGATTTCCTTTGATTTACTCTGCTTCACTCATTTGCTAGATGAGGCATCTGCAACTTGTGGTTCTTGTTCTTCTTGAGGTGTAGGTGATGGAAGGTCTTCATAACTTGCTGTGTATATATCCATAAAAATAGAATTTTCACGCACTGTGGTAACTGAATCCTTGTGCCCTTTTCAATCTAGTGCTCTTCATCCTCCGATTCTGTGTAAGGAAGATTAAGAATGTTTTTGTTCACTGGGGATTCTTTGGCCTTTTCTTTTTCACTGTTGAAATTTAATTTCTTCTTAGTTTTTTCAAGCTTAGAGGAAGGAGAGGGTTGATTAACTGGAGCTGGAGAGATAGATCTCCTCCTCCTCTTTCCACTTCTGGGAGTAGAAGACTTCTTGGAATGAGGACTCTTTTTACCTTCTAGCTGAACCTCATTCGAGAAATCATTCCAGAACAAGAAGTAATTCCACTCTTTGCCTCTCCTTTGCAACAACTCACAAACCAAAAGTTTAATCAGACCGTGGTGGGATAATCTACCTGCAACTTTATTGGGCTTGGCCTTGACTTGATGAGCCATTTTGGATAAACTTCTATGGAGAAAATAGGGAAGATTGACTGGGTTTCTACCAGTCAAATGATTTATGAGTTTAAAATGGTAAATCATCACTCTGTTATATCACCCTTCACAAGTTATATAAACCATTATGGATTTTAGTAACTGCTGGCATTTCTCTTCAAGGAAAGACACATGAATGTCTTTCTTCCATATCAAACCCCTGTGTTCTTGTTTCAAATAAGACCTGAATTCAACATTCTTAGTGACAGTAGTTTTAAACCATTTTTCTCCAGTCCTGGGAAGCTCTGTCACTTCAACTATGAGGGCTTCATCTATCTCGAATTCATCCCGAACTATGATTGCTTTCTTTCCATCGAAATTGAGGGCAAAGGCCTCTGCCACCTGCTGATGAGAACTCTGTAATTTTTTTCAAAAATTATAACACCCTGCATCTCTAAAAAATTGACATACCTCTGGGTGCGATTCCAAGTAACTGATGTTGTCGAGCTCTTTCCTCAGGGTTGACGCTCCTTTCTTCATTTTCCACAATGCTTCCGCACACTTGTGATCGAAGGAACAAATTTCGGGGGAGAGTTACACAACGTAGAGTTAGGGAGAGTCGGCTCGGCTGTGACAGAAATGAGAAAACTGAGGTGAGCTTTAGAACGTGGCAATTACAAGGGATGCGGCAGAATGGTTGGTGATTTGCAACAGTCATGGTTGATAACCGTAATGATGGAGGGTACATAAGCATATGACTTGATGATACAACGATCTGAAAAGATTCGCTTATATCATACAGAGATTAGCTTCCGGTCGTGAACGATTCATTCTCCTATCTTTTCGGCAGCTTATTGCAATTATAAAACTTCGAATGCGACGGTTGAAATGTGTGAAAGGACGTGCTGATTCTTTCCCCACTTCTGCGATTTCGGTGGTTAAAATAGCCCTGAATTCCTTTGTTTAAGCTATCGAAAGCTAAGGCTTTCGGTGGCTAATGAACAATTGAAATGTTCGCCTAAGCCACCGAAACCTGAGATTTGAATTAGATCAAATAAAAACTAAACAAAAGTTTATTTAAACTTTATTACATGCGTGAAGCTTTGGGAAATGAGATTTAATTTTTTTTTTTTAAAGTACCTTTTTTAAAAGACATTCTATCACCTAAAATGAAAAATCTCAATTGATTTATTTGAGGAGATAACAATTTCAGAGACCAAGAAGAGGCCACTTTGGCTTCGTGATACATTGTAGGATGCAGAGAATCATGCAACTCCCCTGGTACTTTTAGGAAAAGTAGACGACCTAAAAAATTCTCGAGTTATATGGAATTGATGAGTCACATCATTGATTCTGGGCCTTCCAGTTATAAGGAGGCATCATGATAGAAAGTTTGGAGAGATACCATGATGGAGGAATATCAATCCATCATGAAGAATGATGTGTGGGAGATTGTGCCGAGACATGAGGGGAAGTCAATAGTGACTTCCAAGTGGATCTACAAGATCAAGCATGCAACATATGACAACATCGAAAAGTACAAAGTGAGGTTCGTGGCAAGAGGTTTCTCCTAGAAAGAGAGAGTGGACTATGAGGAGACGTTTTCTCCAGTCGCCAAGTACACTTCCATTAGGACCATTATTGCCATTGCAACAATCATGGATTGGCGATTACACCAAATGGATGTAAATATTGCATTCCTCAATGGTGTGATTGATGAGGAAGTGTACATAAAACAACCTCAAGGATTTTAGGTACGTGGGAGGGAGTCTCATGTTTGCAGGCTGAAGAAGGCCTTCTACGGACTCAAGCAAACACCCAGGGCATGGCACTCCAGGATTGATGGATACTTGATGAGCTTGGGTTTAACCATGAGTGAAGCATATCCCAACCTTTAATACAAGGTTGTTGATGGTGATGTGGGATATGTGTTATATTCTTTGCACGACTAGAAATAGTGTCTATGTTGCATCGAGTGCACATGGGGGTAGGAGGGGGGGCCGCTAGGCCTCCCCTCGGGTGGGTTGTAGGGGGGCATAGTCCCCATAATTTTTTTTCCTCAATTTTTCGTGTCCATTTTTGGGCGGTCCTCCGTTTTTGTGTCCATTTATGGGCGGTTTTTCGGCACATGGTTTTTCGCTGATGGTTTTCTATTTTTCGGTTAAGGAATTAGGGTTGTTGACTAATCCAGGTCATTGGATTAGGGTTTTGAATGTCGATGGATCCTATATGTATATTGTATTGTAAACAATGTATGATGTAAATAAATATAGAATATGTTGGTTTTCGGGGTTTGGGTTTCCAAGGGAAAAATATCTGTGTAATGTGAGTATTTGCCATTGTATATTTTCCGTTCTTTTATTGAAAATATGTTTGTAGTAAAATATTGTACTAGGTTAAAATCTACATTTGGTATTAGAGCAATTATTGGCTTTAGGGGGATGCCTTTGTGGTCAGGGATTTGGCTCGGGACTGTGATAAGCCTTGTTACAGTGGGATATCTGTGGTATTGATTCTTCAAGTGAAAATAAATGGAGAGGAGTTCGAAAATAGAGATCAAACAATTTAATGGGCAAAGTTTTGAGTTGTGGAAGCTCAAGATGGAAGATCTGTTGGTAGATATAGATCACTGGATCACGGTGGATCCAGGTACTTCACATACAGGAATGTCAACAAATGAATGGAAAAAGTTGGATCGGAAGGCGAAGAGCACAATCCGATTGTGTCTCTTAGATTCAATATTACTGAATGTATCAGGGGAAGCTACAACCAAGGAGTTATGGAATAATTTAGGGAACTTGTATCAGTCTAAGTCCTTGGTAAATAAATTTTTCTTGCAAAAGAAGTTGTAGAACCTGAGGATGAGAGATGGAGACTCAGTGACAGAGCATCTGAACGCATTCAATACTGTGGTAAGTCAGTTATTATATGTTGATATTAAAATTTCAGATGAAGATAAGTGTATCAGTTTACTGTGGTCTTTACCAGACTCGCAGGATAGTCTAGTTACGACCATAGGTAGTAATACAACTAACTTGAGTTTCGATGATTTGGTCTCATCCTTGTTATTGGAGGAGATGAGACGAAAGAACATGGAAGGATAGAGCACAAATGCATTATTTGCAAGAGGATTCTCCCATGATAGAAATAAATATATGTCCTCAAGTGGTAGATCTATGTAGAAGGTTCAATCTAAATCTCCCAAAATTTTTGTAAAGATATGTTGGAGATGTGGAAAAGAAGGGCACTTCAAGAAGCAATGTAGATCCAAAAGCGTTGAGAAAGTGAAGGGATCTGAAGGTGCTCCCTCTACAGAAGAAAATGCCTCCAAGGAAGAAGGAGGGGATGTGTACTTGGATTTTTCAAGCACACATGCAGATCATGAGGCATTATTGGTTGACTCGGGTGCATCATTTCATATGACTCCCCACATGGAGTGGTTATGTGAATATGAAAGGTATGATGGAGGTAATGTTTTCCTAGGTGATGACTCGACAACCAGAATCATAGGACGAGGAAAATTCAAGTTGAGGCTCATAGATGGAAGGAATAGAACATTGCGTGGTGTTCTACACATCCCAAGATTGGCCAGAAATTTGATTTCTGTAAGCAAAATGGACGATGCAGGGGTAAAAATGGTATTTGAAAAAGAAACCTCCAAGATGGTTCGAGAAGAAATTGTGTTGCTGAAGGGAGATCAGATTGGAACTCTGTATAATATGCAAGGAAGCACTATTAGTGATGGGTGCAATAATTCCATTGTTCTTGATATTTGAGTAGAAGAAGAAAAAACTCATACAATCTCTAGAGAAAAGGTTATCTTGTGGCATCAAAGACTGGGGAATATCAGAGAGAAGGGTCATCAACTAGTACACGGTAAAGGTATGGTTGAAGGTATGTCTAACTTCTCTCTGGATTTTGATTTATGTGAACATTGTGTATGTGGGAAGCATACTCAGGTAAGATTCCCCTCTGGTGCAACGAGGGCATAATGAATTTTACAACTAGTTCACAATGATGTGTTTAGATCTATGTCGGTTCCATCATTGGGAAAATCTGTGTACTATGTCTCATTTATAGATGACTTCTCAAGGAATACTTGGATATATTTACTCAGGAAGAAATATGAAGTCTTTGACAAGTTTAAAGAGTTTAAGGCTCTTGTTGAGAATCAAACAGAGAAAAAAATTAAGGTGACGAGGACAAATAATGGTGGAGAGTTCTACGGGAATGAATATGAATAATTTTGTAAGAAGTATGGTATATCAAGGCAGAGGACTACTCCATATACACTTCAACAGAATGGAGTTGCAGAAAGGATGAACATGATGCTGATGGAAAAAGCAAGGTGCATGCTCAATGGTGTCGGGGTAGGGAAACAATCTAGGCAGAGTCAGTGGGTATTGCATGCTACCTGGTCAACAGATCACCCTCATCAACACTGGATGAAAATACTCCACAAGAGGTATGGACTAGTAAGAAACCTTCTCTCACACATCTCAAGGTATTTGGTTGTGAGGCCTATGTTCATGTTCCAAAGGAAAATAAGAGTAAGCTAGATAAGAAGGCTGAAAAGTGTATCTTTATTGGGTATAAATATGGTCTTAAAGGTTATAATATTTGGAACCCAGAAACTAAGAAGGTTGTGTATAGCCAAGATGTGGTATTTAGAGAAATGAAGGGCGTTGTCAAACAAAAAGTCTTACCATGTAAGGAAGAACAAGAGAAAATAGAGTTTGATCCAAAGGATGATGAATCAGACTCTACATAAAAACAAGAATCAAAAGAAGAAGATCCTCATACTCCAGTATTGAGGAGATCAGTGCGGGAAAAAAAGCTACCAGAAAGGTATACTCCATCTTATTTCTATACAAATTTTTCTTTTTCTATTTATGATGATGATCCTAGAAATGTTAGGGAGGCAGTGGATTCAGAGGATGGAAAACTCTGGAAAAAGGACATGGTTGAAGAAATGGCAGCCTTGGATAAGAATGAGGCTTGAGATTTAGTGGAGTTTCCGTCTGGAAGAAAGTCCATTTTCAACAAATGGGTATTTAAAAGGAAGTTAAATGTAGAAGGCAAAGTGGAGAAATACAAAGCTCGGTTAGTAGCAAATGGTTATTCTCAGGTTGAGGGAATTGATTTTGGTGAGATTTTTTCTCCTGTTTCCAAGTTAACTTCTATTAGATTTATGTTATCTATTGATGATGCATTTGATTTTGAAGTAGAACAAATGGATGTGAAGACAACATTCCTACATGGGGATCTGAAAGAAGAAATCTATATGAAGCAGTCATAAGGCTTTGTTGTGAAGGGAAAGAAGGAGCTGGTATGCAAGCTGAAAAAGTCCCTGTATGGTTTAAAAAAATTACCAAGGATGTGGTATACAAAATTTGATACTTATATGCTAGGATTTGGCTTCACAAGAAGCAAAGATGATCACTGTGTGTATTTTAAATTAATTGGTGATCATTGATTTATTTGGTCTTGTATGTGGATACCATGTTGCTGATAGGAAACAACAAGGAGATTATCCAGGATGTGAAAACTCAGTTGTCCTCTAAAATTGACTTGAAGGATCTTGGTGCTGCAAATTTCATTTTGGGAATGGAAATTAAAAGAGATCGGAAAAACAAGAAAATCTGGTTAAATTAGATAAAATATGTCGAGACAATATTGCAGAGGTTTAATATGTAGGAATGTAAACCAGTCAGGGTCCCTATTCTTGTAGGTGTAAATTTATTTGAGGATTAGTGTCCCAAGACACAAGAATATGATGAGTACATGTCTCATGTTCCATATGTGAGTGTGGTTCGCAGTTTGATGCATGCAATCGTCTGTACTAGACTGGACATTGCACATGCAGTGGGAGTTTTGAGCAGGTATACGTCAAAACCAAGGAAGGAGCATTGGACAACAATAAAGAGAGTTTTCATGTATTTGTGTGGCACTGCTAGCTATGGATTGTGCTACTAAGGAAGACCAGGATTAGACAGAGTGTTGGACATACATGGCTTTGTGGATGCACACTGGGCTGGAGATCTACAAGCAGGTATGTGTTTAACCTGTTTGGAGGAGCAATCAGTTGGATGAGAAAAGGACAATCTGTAGTGGCACTTTCAACTACAGAAGATGAATACATGACAACCACTCATGCAAGCAAGGAAGCAATATGGTTACAAAGATTATGTTCAGGTATTGGGATTGTACAACAAGTTTTAAGGATAGATTGTGACAGTCAGAGTGCAATTTTTCTGGCGAAGAACCCGACTTATCATTCAAAGACAAAGCGTATTAATGTTCAATATCACTTTGTGAGAGACATGGTTGAAGAAAAGAAGGTTTTGTTGATGAAGGTGGACACTTTGAAGAATGTTGAGGATTCATTAACCAAATCTATGAGCACTGAGAAGTTCTCTTGGTGTAGAGGATTTATGGGCATTGTTGCCTTGGATTGTTGACTATGTAACGATGTAACCCCCTATATGCAAAGAAAACAACAAGTGGGAGAATGTTGGATATGTGTTATATTATTTTCATGAATAGAAATAATTTCTACGTTGTGCCCCCTAAATTTTTTTTCCTCGTTTTTCATGTCCATTTTTGGGTGGTCCTCGGTTTTCATGTCCATTTATGGGTTTTTTTGGCACATGTTTTTTTTCCGATGGTTTTCTATTTCCAATTAATGAATTAGGGTTGTTGACTAATCCAGGTCATTGGATTAGTGTTTTGGATGCCACTGGCTCCTATATGTATATTGTATTGTAAACAATGTATGATGCGAATGAATGTAGAATATGCTAGTTTTCTCGGTTTAGGTTTCGAGGGGAAAAATCTCTGTGTAATGTGTTTATTTTCCATTGTATCTTTTCTGTTCTTTTATTGAAAATCTGTTTACAATAAAATATTGTACAAGGTTAAAATCTACAGGTGATCCTTTGATCTTGGTGTTATATGTTGATGACTTGTTTCTTATGGGAGCAGACCGACTCATTGATCAATGCAAGAGGGATTTGGCCTCTGAGTTCAATATGAAGGATCTTGGCTCGATGCATTATTTATTGGGATTGGAGGTGTGGTAAAAACCAGGTGAGATCTTCCTCAGACAAGGGAAGTACACAATTGATATCTTGAGGAGATTCGATATGATGGACTGCAATTCCATGACTATACCTATGTTGACAAATCTGAAGAAGCTGAGTGATTCTGCTTAAGATTCAAATGGTGGATCCCACTATGTACATGCAACTGATTCGATCCTTGATGTACCTGGTTAACACCAGGCCGAATATTTGCTTTGCAATGAACACCATGAGCTAGTTCATGGTTGAACCGAGGCACTTCCATTGGGTTGAAACAAATCATGTGTTGAGGTACCTGCGTGGTACAATTGGATATGGTCTAAGATATGACTCTGGTGGTGAAGTGAGGCTACAGGGATATATTGATTTTGACTAGGCAGGGAGTGCAGTGGATAGAAATAGCACTTCAGGGTGCTGCTTCAACTTAGGATTAGATATGATATCTTGGTTTAGTAGGAAGCAAACTTCTGTAGCACTCAGTACAACAAAAGAAGAGTATATCACAGCTAGTTTCGCAATTCGTGAAGCAATATGGATTCAAAAAATTCTTGCAGGACTATTTGATCAAGAGCTAGAGACGACCTTAATACACTGTGATAGTCAAGCTTTCAGAAAATCCAATATTTCATGACAAGTTGAAGCACATTGAGATCAAATATCACTTCATCCTAGACATGGTACAAAAGGGAGTAGTAAGGCTCTAGTACATATCCATATATGAGCGAATTGCGGACATTCTCACCAAGCCTCTGTCTAAGACAATTTATATACTTCAGAGACAAGCTTGGCATGATGCATAATGTCTCCCTTGTTGAGAGGGAGTGTTGATGTTTCTCCAGTTATCAACATCGGGCATGCATTCTCCCAGATTGGTCATGCTGATTTGACTAAGGGAAATAACTCATTCACTCACGAAGCTTTTCTAGTGGTGAATGGACCATGCATTGTCTTTCTCCTGATGAGGAGTGGATAGACTCGAGGTTCTCTCACATTTCCTACTCTAGGATGGAGTGATCTATATTAATTATAAATGCACGTGGGGAAATAATCATCAACATAAATATAATATATAAATAATATAACCAATACTTAATACTTAATAATAAATAAATTAATGAAAAGACAATAATGGAAAAGACATGTCCATTAATGAAAGGGCACTTTGCCCAAGTATATATATTGAGGCCCTCAATTGTAATATATCATCTCATATAATATTTACTTACAATAATCTCTTATCGATTTCACTAAGTCTTGTTGAGGTTTTCAGTTTATAATTATTTTATGATAAGAATAACATTTAAATCGTAAGGCAATAATTATCAAATTTGAAAATCAGAAAATTGAACATTAAGGGGAATGGAGTGTCTACTTCATGATACTTCATGAGTCTTGGATCAACAACCATCTCTTGGAGATCACAAAAACAAATATGTGGTTGGTGCAGAGGAAACAAGGGAGATTGTGTGGATCGGGAAGATACTAGAGGATTTGCAATAGAAACAAGTGAATGCTACTCCACTCTTAATTGACAACACTTTTGCAATCAATTTGGCCAAGAATCCTAGATTCCAAGATTGAACAAAGAACATCAACACAGAGTACCATTTGATTCAATATCATGTAGAGGCCAAGACCATTCAATTGATACATTATTCCACAAGTGAGCAAATTGTAGACATCTTCACCAAAGTGCTTGGAAGATAAAAGTTTGGAAAGTTCAGAAATATGCTTGGACTTACAAACACCCATTTGGATTAAGGGGGGAGGGGGGGAGGAGATGTTAAATACCTAATCCTTGGGATTATGGTACATTGTAAATATTATTTTAGGATAAATATGAAGAGTCATAGGTGAATAGGAAGAGTCATTTGGACCTCTTAGAAGATGAAACCAAAGGTCACTTGACATTATATTAATGAATGTCTCACTTTAATGCAAATCAATTCGTTCATGGAGTTATTATACCTGACTTGACAACTATAATGCCACATATAATTCCTTGTGTTTAAATTCTCCCAATCATGTGTGTACCTTTCGGAATGCCTCATTTTGGAATTTTGGTTAAGGTCCCTTATCAATAGGTTGCTAGTCTTGATTTCAACCCCCTTGTAGGCCTTGTGCATCACTATGAATCTACTTATAACTCCATGGTTTGAATTTCTACCAATGATGTGGGTACCTTGTTGAATACATTAGTTTGACATTTTTTTAAGGACCCATATTCATAGGTTGTGGGTCTTGAGCTTGATTCTTCCTGTGTTGGTGCATCATGCTAATTCCATGGGTTGAATTTCCACGAAAGACATATTTTTATTATAGTACCTTTGATGTCCACTCATAAGTATTAGGTTTATATTATTTCTTGTGTAGAATATATGTACGAGCTCTAGTTCAACAAGTAGTTCCTCCTTGAAGAAGATCTTGAAACAATGTACTAGTTCATCCTCTACACAATATGCAAGTTCATAATATTAGTAGGTTATATGACATGTGCAAATTTAAATTCTCATTCTTATTATGTTTATTAGCAATAGATTCCAAATCTAGCTCCAACAATCTCTCGTGGTACTTTAATGTGTTAGACTACACAAATAAAGATAAGAGTGAGTAGCCTATTATTCATCTTTACATCTATAATTACAATTCGAATGACCTTTGTATTCATCTTCCAAGGTCTCTTGGACTCTTGATGACCATTATAGTCCCTTGACCTTTCATATTCCAACACAAGTGAATGATACCATAACCCTTAACGGATTATGTTTCCAACATTCCTCCCCTTAATACGAAGGGGTGTAAGTGAGTCCAAGGTGAGAGATGAAATCTAAAAGTGGACAACTGAAATCTGGAAGTGTGTAATTGTTAATGGATGAATATGCTCTCTCAATCTGGTGGTTTTGGGATGGCCACAAACCAAATGGATAGTAGAAGATGATGTCTTCTACTAAATTGTGGTGGTGGTTTATGAATGACCAGAAAATATGGAACTTGGCTCTAGGGCTCAACGGTTCCTGAAACATTTCCTAAGTTAGCAAGAAGTTGAAGTTGATTTATTTTTCTAATTGGAATTGCTCTCGAATGTTACATGGTTTAAAGATGAACATAAACTGTTCTATAGTAGAAGTTGAAATTTTTCTACCAAGTGGAGGTTTAAGGAAAACCACAAACCATTATCTAGTAAAACTTGTAGGTCTTCTACTAAGTGGCGGTTTAAGGAAAACCACAAACCAAATCATACTCGCTTGTTAATGCTCGATTGATGGGACTTCGAAACATGAATCCAGACTTTCAATCACTGATGTTGTCCCCCCCTGTCAGGGACAAGGTGAGAAGATGGAAATCCTTTCACTGCAATATGCATTAATACTCGAGAATGAATTCTACGATAGACTGAGATATCTTCTTGGCTATTGATGACCATTGCCAAGAAGTGATCCACCCATAGTGGTTCTTTACTCTTGCAGATTTATTGTTGTTAGAACATCTATCTGAAGGATGATTGTGCTTTCCACAATGCTCATAAGGAAGAATATCGATGCACTGATATTCCATATGGCCAACTCACTGACAATGTTAGTATTTCAAAATCTCCTCTTGAATTGGAGCATGTGATTGTTAACCTTCTTTTAGCAATCCAACACTTTGGAACTTCCTTTTCATATCCGATTAGGAATATGAAAGGTCACTTCCTTTTCATATCCGATACTGGTTTCGTTCTTATTGATTCTAATTTCTTCCCAAGGTTTGATGATTGGCTTGGAAAGAGAATGTTATAATTCATTTGCATTCATATACAAAGCTATCTCACTAGTTGCTTCTACACTGGTTGCTGGTTTGAATCAACATCATCATCTTCTTTGAAAAGATGGTTGCTCTGAACAAGTACTAGTTCATCATATTGAAGATTCTTTTGTTGTATTTATTCTTGTTGGAGTTGTGATTCAAGTTGGATAAATTCAATTTTGTTCAACGAATCTTGTAAACATGTCTGGACATTAGTGAGAGTTGCTATGTCAAATGTCTCTGTATTGTCCATATAAGAGAGTATTAGAGTGTTCACAACTCTAATATTTCCTCAAATCGAACCATTAGAGATGAAATTAGAGTCAGATGTTTCTTGCAACTCCACCCAGAATTTACAATGAAAACTCAAGTATGTAGACAACAAATGAAGTGTATAAGATTCTACCGAAAATGCACTTGTTTACAATAAAAATACAAGTAAACTTCCAATGCTTCAGAGAATTGTTTTTTTGGTACGATCCATCAGCTATTGCTAATGATGTAGCTGGTCTCACGGGATTCGAAGACCTTTGGCCATGCATTAAAGGAAAACTCAACAAAGAAGAATATATCCAATCAAAGTTCAACAACCCAAAGAAACACAAATCACAATATGAAACAATGGAGAGCTTTGGAAATGATCCTACACTCCAACGAAGCCGTGGAGCTGCCTGCCTTCGGATTAAAGTATCATATTCAAAACCACTTCTCTGGATGCACAAAGAACCCCAAAATTTTCAGAGCCTTTTTCTCTTTCTCAGAAAACTCCTGAAAGATGAGTTATTGAATCCCACTTGGACGCATTATCAATGCCACATTAGTGATTTTAGAAATGGGCAAAAAAATCATTTTAGCAAGATTCTACCAATTTTGCTGATATTTTTGATCAAGAATACTTTATCAAATATTTGACAAACTATGTGAAAGTTGTGAATAAACTTTCATAAAAGATTAAATAAGTTCCGAGAAAATATCTTTAGAAGCTGGTTAAGCATGGACTATTATAAAATTGGAGTGCTGGCAACAGTGGAGCTGATTCATAAACTTCTCTCGGTTACCAAGTGCAGTGGAGGGTCGATTTCCACAGTGCATTATTATTTGTATGTGTGTTAATGATAATTCACGATTGGGATACTATGAATGCAGCGATGCCACCAATAAGAAACACCTACACAACAATGATGTATATGGGAATGCAAAGAGACTATGGGTTTTACTCTGTTGCGTGTATAATGCTTTGGTCCCTCTGGGCATTAGTTTGCGCGATAGTCTGCCCTCAAATGAAATCATGTGTACAAGAATACTCTCGAACGACTATATGAAATCTTCCTCATTAGCATATGCAAAAATCGGTGAAATCGTGTCCCAAATCTTCCAAGAGATTATTCTATGCGCGCCTCAAGAGCCCCTCATTACACGCAAGCTGAGGAGGCCGAACGGTGGCAATGTGATTTAGTTTAGGGTTCGACTATAGTGGAACACTGTGTCCGGTTCTCACCATATGAGTGCAGATGATGGTGTCGATTCGTACCAAATATTGCCGTTTTTGTTCCTGGTGGAGTTTCGACCTGGGCAAGGTATGAATCCTAGACTCTTGAGGAATGAAATGTTGGTCTGTGTGTGGGATTAATCGGTGCAAGCCTCTCACGGCACAGAAATTACACCCACGCAGGGTTTCACGCTTCGCGCACTACGAACACGAGGCACAACAAAGAAACCCTAAACGAATGAGAATAGACAGGAGCTGATGAAACCCTAATACTTGGAAACGACCATGTATGCAGAGAAGATAGACCTGCGAATTGGGAATAGGAGTAGATTGGACGACATAGGGGCACAGACTGCAAGCAGGCATAGGGAAGAGGCGTTTCTAGACCACTCAGACTCAGCTATGGACAACTGCCATAGCAAATTAGGCCTAAGGACTATAGTCGCTGTGATACCACTGTTAGACTATGTAAATAAAGATAAGAGTGAGTTGCCTATTATTCATCAATATAATACATCTATAAATACATTTCGGATGACCTTTAGATTCATTTTCGAAGGTTTTTTGGACTCCGAATGTTATAGTCACTTGACCTTTTATATTCCAACACAAGTGAATGATACCATAACCCTTAAAGGATTAGGTTTTCAACATAATGCAACATGTCAAAATGAATGTACCTAAAATAATAAATTAATGAATGTAGTTTATGAATTTATGATAAGGTTTTTGATGACGATTTATGTGATTAATATACCTACGTATATGTATAAGATTTGTAGGAAACTAGTGACAATTCCCCATCTTATGATCTTGATATAGTTCATCTTTGAATGGAAACAAATCTCAAAGGGTTGTATTTGGAAGACATGCAAATAAACCTCGAAGACCTAATGCACTCTAAGGTGACTTTTTCCTTATAAATTCTGATATGCAATCTTATAGTAGAACAACAAATTCATAATGTAAATGAAGATGATCCTTTGCAACTTTACTATGAAACATTAGCGGTGTGTGGTTGTTCCAACTATGAAGGATTGAAGAACCATAGATGACCTATCATAATGAAACATTACCAACATGATGGACTCCCTTTGATCGTTGGAATTTTGTGCCTTATCTTGTTGCAAACACCTAGGTCCCATAGAGTGCACATGGAGTCATCCCTTCCTCAAAGTATTATCCAAGAAATGCACTGTAAGTCAACCATCCAAAGATTTCCTTAGATTCCAAAGGTTTCTCAGATACCAAAGATTCCTCAAATTTCTAGAGTGCAAATGTTGGTTGTGTGACTAGGATGAAAACATCCCTAAGAATACAAATATTATCCAAGCCTCTCACCAGGTTGAATCTTCAACTTATGCCTTTGGAAGGTGTTGTTATCAAAATAGAAATCCCAAGCAACCTGATGCCACCACGTAAACAAATCAGATAATAGATCCATGTATGGTTCACGACCTGCATCTAGTGTGTTTCCTACTATAAGATAGGTTTCCTCATATCGTGACTATAGTTTCATGATTTCCCCTTATAAAATCCCAAGAGAAAACTTAGGCTTATATATCTTGTCACATGTGACACGTGTTCCTAATTAGGGAGACGTTACATTAATACCTTTTTGTAGACCCCATTATAGATGAAATGATTACAGTATATTAGCATCATATGAATATTCTATCT